>VKOC01034313.1:0-20989 GCA_009364415.1 Spea multiplicata | reverse complement strand
GTGGGCACACAAAGCAGTTTATACTGCTACCAAAACCTTATTAATTTGTTGGGGGAGGTGCAATTAAACCTCCTCCCTATTAACCCCTGGACAGCAAGCTGCAACCAGACTAATGAGGAGCCAACAACCTCAAATATGTGCAAACAGGGAAAAGAGAAAATGTCGGTGGGCTAAGCTAGTCACAGGCTCAAATAATACAAATGTATAATACGAGGCCTACCAAACAGGTGTAAGCATGCTGCAAGAACAGTGTATTGGCTGTACAATGTATACATATGAATTTACACAGCTTATCCAGAAGATGCCTTTTAAACAAAGCCTATTTAGTATGTCCTGGTGTTACTACCACTAAACAAACAACTGTGTTCCCAGACATTTACCTTAGATTATATACAAATGTTCTTTCACCTGACAGACTGATGAGGAGATGGGATAAGAAAATGCATATACCAGTAGTGGGACCTGGTCTGTTGGACATGTTGGTCTTGATCTGGCTCAGCTTGTGCCACCTTTGAGCACCCCCACCAAATGCAGGTTAAAGGATCTTAACATATATAGCCTGGAAGAAAGACTGATGGGATATGATAGAAACATTGAAATGCTTAAAGGGGGTCAACATGATAAAGGACAACAAGAGGACACAGTCTTATGCTATATATATATATATATCAGGAAATATTACTTTGCTGAATGTGCATGGATGTCTATGTATAATTGAATGTGAACATAGATGTCTATATATAAGCGTATATATAAGCGTATAAGTGTATGCAAGCCTGAATGTCTATGTGAGCGTGGATGTCTGTGTGTGTGAGCATGGATGTGGAAGTCTGTGTGTAAGTGTGTGTGAGAGCATAGATGTGTATGTGTCAGTGTGTGTGGACATGTATGTATGAGTGGTGTGTGATGGAGTGTGTGTTAGCATGAGTGGTGTTAGATGGAGTGCATGTTAGAATGAGTGTGTACGTGTTACTGAGTATGAGTAAGTTTGTGTGTTAGCATGTGTACATTTGTGTACATATGTGGGACAGAGTGTATGTTGGGAGGGTGAATGATGGCACAGACCAGCTGTTTGGGGCAAAGATGGCACAGATAAGTTGTTTGGTGGAACTGACAAGCTGGAGCAAAGATGGCACAGGCAGGCTGTTTGGGGGCACTGGTAGGTTGTGTGTGGGCAAATGAGATACTCAAAAGCTTGGGGCATAGGTGACACTGTGGGATATGTTGTTTGGAGAAGTTGGGGGCCCTGGGGCAATTTTTGCACCGGGGCCCTGTGGTTTCTAGTTACGCCTCTACATTTTTTACTTCTTTTTTTATATACCTGATGTGGTTGTTATTCTTAAACATAGAAAATACTTGTATTTAAAAAAAATAATAATAATACATTATTATCTGCAGTGAAACTCCTTCCTTGTCTTAAGGTGTAGGTTACATACAATAAAATCAATCATGGAAATGTATTATATATAATACAGTTCATATGTGGATCTATGTTGGTAGATGCTTTAGATCAAAAAGTGATATATATGCAAGAGTGCTTGCAATGTACTTTCACATAGGAGGAGTGTGTGTGTTCTAAACTGTCCACATTGCCAAATCAAAGCCTTAGTTTCACAAGTATAAGCAATGTGATGAAACTTATCAATGTGGTGAGATAAGTAGATAGAAATCTCCAGAAGCTTTAACTTCAAAAAGAGGAAGTCCTCAGCCATAGTCTGCTGCAGACTTTGTTAGCAGTGTATTAGAATTTGGGAAAGATCTACTCATTGTGTACTGTAGGAACTGGACGTTTCTCTACACAGCCAGCTCATTTACAATGCAGATTGGAGAATCCTAGGTGATTTGTTTAAAGTACCTCATTGGTTATAAAATCAGAGTTTTGGGAGGTATGGCTGGAGATCAGCATACTGAAAAGGAAATGATGTGACCCATAGAGGCTGGAAAAAAAAGAGTTGAAAGAGAACCAGCAGCAGACAGCACCATGTCCACCCTGACACCTATTTTGAGCCCTGTGGAGATCAAACCTTACCTGACCAAGGGTGAACGTTTTATCAAATGGGATGATGTGAGTATTCTGATTTATCAGTAGTAATGGGGCTAGTAGATTATATGAGCACATTTTATTTCTACATTTCTAAGGTTGTTGTTTTACAGTGTAATAAACCACAGAATGAATCATATATTTTATTATCATTTCTTTCTTTTGGCTGAACACTCCTGGAAAGAAAACCAATAGTGTTCTGTAGGGGTTATTAAGTGATGGAAATGTATGCATACTGGTGAGAGGGACTTTGACACATGGACCTTACAGTCTAAAAGAAACCCAAATGGTACTGGCATCTCAATTCCCATTTAAGTGCATTTTTTATAGAAAGTGTATATTAAAAGGCGACACACAATTGTGCATTACATGGTACAGGACCATTTACTAGAGAAGATCCCTCAAGTCCCTAATACGACTATATTATATTTTGCAGAATGCTATATATATATATATATATATATATATATTTAATATATATAATATATATATATATATATGTCATGTGGTCTACCTTACATGTACATTTCAGACCACAAAAAATATTTTCCTAGAATCTTCAAGACACTTTAAAATAAATTCAATGCACTATTATGAAACCGAAAGAAACACCCCGCACATGTGCAGACAGATAATAGAAAGCACATCACTGACAACTTAACATCATCAATGCCTACACATGGGCTGTGGCATAAAGAGACAAGCTACTATGTACCACCAGTGTTTTCACTTCCATCCCTATATTTTACATAGAAATGTAATTATTATTCTTTTGCATACATACTCTTAGCGGCAAAACAAATATATTAATTCAACACAGGATATCAGACATCAAGACATGCATTAGCACTTACAAAAGTATTAGTAAAGTATTTATTAAAAGTATAATTGATACCACTTGGTACTTGTACCACTTTGGCTGTAACGAGCTGTGCTCACTAATACCAGTTAAAAGTACCCTTTGACGTCAGTTGACTTTCTGTGGATGATACGTGGATGATCATAGCGGAAGCAGTTTGCATGCGAGCTGCAGTGAAGACAGAGAGAGAGGATGCTGTGATAGATGCAGTGATTATCTGACAGACTGTGTGCGTAAGTGTATGGTGTTAGCGTGTGTGAGTATATGGTGTGACAGTATAGAGTTAACATATGTATGCTGTCTATGTTCTAGTCAGCATATAGTGTTAGAGTGTATGTATATGTAAGTGTATGGTGTTAGCATGTCTGTGTTAGTATTTGATGTTAGCATGCATGTGTGAGTTTTATTGTATGGTGTTACCGTGAGTGCATGTTTGTTATAAGGTTTTAGCATGTATGTGCGTGTTAGTGTTTAGTGTTAGAGTGAGTTTGTGTGTGCCAGTGTATAGTGGTAGAGTGTCGGGGTAAGCCTAGGCTTAGTGGTGCGACTTTAGTTTTTAAACATGAGAGTTTTACAGATCAATTTAGTGGGCCCAATATCCCAAGATTTTTTTGGAAATACACAGGGTATTTACCTATGGGCATATTGGCATGTTTAATACAGCTGTTTCCACGCCAACATCTTACACATTTGGTGGTGAAAAAATATGCAAATTTTAAATTTTGCAACTTCAACCAACAGTCCACTTTGTCCCTGTTTTCACTGTGTTAGACCTCTCTTTCCCCAACATGTAGTTCAGGTATAGATTTAATAAATCTAGATCAACTGAAAAATCAAGCAAACTCAGCACTGAAGGTATAGATCAAATAAATAATGTATGGAAACCCTAAACTGCAGGCAAATATTACAGGTTGCACTCATAGGATTTGTCGGTAGGGTGACCACATCAGCCATGTTTTCAGTACACACATAATGTTTTCATATTACCCTTTACCTGTGCTGGTTATCAATATAGAAAATGTTCCAATGCTAACATTAATATACAGACACACTAACTAATATACACAATAACACATGTCCACACACTTATATACCCAGGCAGACTCACTTTCACTAAAATAGACACACATGCTAACATACTCAAAGACATGTTCACACACTGAAATACCCAGACACACTAACATACCCCGTCACATAAAGACACAAGTTTACGCACTAACATACCCGCACACATACGGTCACATACTCATAGACATGTGTTCACAGGATGACATACCCAGAAGCACTTTCACTAACATACCCAAAAACATGTTTAGACGCTGACACTCACAAACCTACCCAAAGAAACATGTCCACTAAAATACCTAAAATGTCCACTAAAATACCCAAAAACAACATGTTCATTAAAATACACACATACTATAACATACTGAGACACACAAACACACCCAGACAAAACCACAAGTTCACACACTAACATAACCATAATAATACCCACACAAATACTAATACACCCAAGCACACACAGACAGACAGAAACACTAACATACCCAGACATTAACATACCCACTCATACACTAACATACCCACTCATACACTAACATACCCACTCATACACTAACATACCCACTCAGACGCTAGCATACCCTACTTGACCTTGCCTCTTCCAGAAAATTAAAGCGATAAGCGTGTTACTTCTTTATATCTACCTGATCAGCCAATGACTTTGGGGCAGCAAATTCCGTCTGGGCAGAGAACACAAAGTTAAAAAAATGTTACCTTTGTCTGTTGAAGATTTCCGTGCATGTGGGATCCTGGATGGGCAGAAGCTGGTTTGTCTGAAATCCAGACAGCTAGCATCAGCCGATCATGTGTGATTACTATGGGGAGCGTGGAACTGGGGCCTTTAACTGCAAGACATACGATTACGTTGTGTGTAATTAATGGTAGAAATTGCAAGGTGTAATGACACTAGTGCTAGTACTTCTCACTGCATGAAGGCTACTGGCGGGCCGAAAGCCGCACTTTCTGTCCCTGGGAAACACCAGTGGAAATAATATTTTTTTCAGCAGTTATTTATCTGGCCACAAGCATTGGTGTATGTCACATGACTGGTCGTGATGTCACAGCGCTAATGGCTCATATGCAAAAATCACATTCAGTGTGATGTCAGAGGGGAGAAATCAAGAGTTTCTGATTTTGTGCTTCTCAGTATTACCGGTACTATAGAATCAGATAAAAAGGGAGCTTAGCAAAGTAACTTCCACGATAACACTTTCAAATGTTCAGCTGTTCTAGGGAGAGCTGGAAGCACCAACTGAGAGATATCTGCTTGATGTGGTTTATTGCTAAAGTGGAATTATAATACTGTGGTAGAGATCACAGTTTGTTTAGCAGTTGAAGCAGTATTTGAGTGCAATTTGCCATGAAAATGAATGCAAATTCACAGACAAATTAGTACCAGACTATATGTTTTACATTATAAGATTTTGTGGGTCAACAAAAAATACAATATGCTTCTGGAATGATCGTTGTGTTAGTATGTGGTATGCTAATGTGTTAGTAATGAGATCCCATGCTCTTGTCTGTTTATTCAAACATATCATATGTCCCTGAATTCCCAGGTTTGTGTTGTTGTTTTAACAAGTCTTCAGGTCTGGCGTTCACGTGGTGCAAAAGGGGTAGTCGCCCAGGCCTAGAACTACCTTAGGGTCCCACAATGGGCCTTACCTTGGACCTCTCCAAGCGTGCTGCTTCACAACATCATATCTCAGAGCCTGGCATCACACGGTGCACAGAATATGAGGAATCGCTAGTCGAGACTTCTTTGCACAATCTCCACCTCCATCTCACCAAGAATTACGTATTTATCATGGGCATCGGATACAGCTGGACTGGGGATCCCCTACTTGTTTAGGTGCTTTAACAAGTAATAGTGGCTTCAAATGGAAGCTTGTTTAGGAAACCTTAACACATTACGTGACTTTAAACAGCATATGCTTCTATGAAGTCACGATGGGGTTCACAGATGCTGGGTACATGTTCTGCCAAATACATTCTGGACCATTGTATTACGGTTTTAAGTGGCTAGGTTGACAGTCACAAGCAACCCCCCAATGGATAATAGAAAAAAATGGTAGTTATCCTGTTTATGAAACAATTCTGAATCAAAACAAGATCCATTTTAAGTGGCAAGCTCGTTTTTGAGTGCTGCATCTGATATAGAGATGTTCAAAAATGCTGTGGTGTAATGTTACATTAGTAATTAAAGATTCCGCCAAAGGTTGAGCTATAAGACATTTGGCACATACCCACGCATGTATTTACCTTCCACGATGCCCCAGGCGCGATTTAGGGCAGTGCCCCCGACTGGCCCCTCTGCAGTCAGCAGCTTCCCTGCAATAAAAGGAACGCTGTTCGTTTAAGACACGGAGTGCCAGAATATGACATCATATCTTTACCTGGGAACTTGTGGGCTCTGGATTCCCCGAGCCTACCCTTGCAGCACACAACTAGTTGTGTCCCGCAAGGGTAGGCTCCAGGTTTACAGGCAAAATGACCCGGAGGATTCGGGTGTTGACCCGGAGAACCAGCGCTTCTCCCAGAGTTCTCCAGGTCAATCCCGGAGAGAGTTCTCAGGTATGGTCATATATCCCGATGCTCCGTGTCTTAATAGCGCGCAGCACTTTTGCAGTCTGTGGAGGCTGTGTTGAGTCGGTACACCCTCCATAGTGTAAATGGCCCTGCAACCGGCCTATTGAGCAGTTTGACACCAGGGGCCTGATCTGCATCTGGGGACTGCTTTTGCCCTAGTCCTGGGCCTACGTGGCTTAGGCCAGGATACGTCACTGCATAAATCAATATACTGTATTTTTGTGGGAGTTGTGTGAGGCCAAAGGTGCGATGTCAATGATCTCTCTATCTGCTCCCACATATACACAGCTTACGTTATCTAACCCATCTACAACTGCCTATGTAAAGTAACACTGGCCCTGATTATCTCTTCATAATCTTCATAATTACCTTCATAATCTTCTTAAATATTCATAAACTTGTGTTGTTAGATTGCATGAAAATTAAATTACTCCAACTTGTTTATTGACTATATGTAGTTTGTTTTCTCAATAAGCTAATTTGCTCAGTAACGTAGTGGTATTAATGCTGTAAACTCAATCATAACTAAATTATTGTAAGAGGAAAAAATGTAATCTCAACATAAGAATTATAAATAAATGAAGGGCTGATCATACTGACTAAGTACATGGTAAACAATACAAGATAATTAATGTTTATCTAACTAACCAATGAATATATATTCATAAATTGTTTGAGAAATGAAATGCGTGTAATTAGGAATACGATTACTAATCACTAATTACTAATTAACTATTTGTATATGAATGCAATGTACAAAGTAGCATATAGTATGTGTTTTGTGAATGCGCTGATTGATATTGTTGACTAACCTTACATTTCTCATTCAAGATCTGCATGTGGGCTTAACTTGCTGAATAACTAATTGGACAGTAGGGTGGTTACTCTATGGCCAAGTGCTGTGGAACAGGACTGACGTTTGCCAGTGTAACAACAACAGTTACAGTTTTAATCACACATAGAATCTATTAGTAACAAGGTTGCTGGCATGACAATGACAATTGAGATGTTGACACCATGCACACAAGCATATGAATTCTGATGTTCCAAAAAACTAAACAAAATTAAGATTATGTAGCGGTGGATAGAAAAAAATCTGAGAGTGCCCCACTGGATCTCCCCATGACACACTCCGTCCTTCTCGTATTATCCATGCAGTTCATGCATTTGTCATCTGGGTCACATAACGCACGTTGCACTCCATGACGGACAGCGGACCTACAGGTGTTTACGCACGAGACGTTGTTTGTGTGCGTGTGCAATGATGTATTTATCTTAAGAGCTGCCCTAGGGCTGACCCAGCGGTAGAACAAATGCAAAATGACAAATAGGCATAAGCTTTCTAAAAACATTATGCAAAAAATCTAGCGCTGTCTTGGACTTATTTCTTTTTTTTTAAGCTGTACTTGTTTTTGAAAAATATTTTTAATGTGATGATGAAAATATTTTCATGATCCGGCCTTTAATCAAAATTAACATAGTTTGTACATTACTATACAAAATATACATGTGTGCAACTAAATTGAAGAAGGAAAACTGTGGCTTAAACAGGATGCAATGTCATTATTAGAGGAACAATAGAGACAAACTTTCATGTTGCCTACTAACATGAGAGTGAATTTTAAAAACTAAAGTTTACGTTTAACCTAACATCCCTAGAATCACCCTTTAGGCAACGAAGGAAAGAAAAATAGGTTTTGAGGTTTATGGGGTTACAGGGGAATACATATCATAGTTTGTGTCAACTGACAAATAGATTTTTAAAAATATTGTGTATTTTTTTGGCTTCAACACAATAGCGTTTTGGCACCTGTTTATTTTCAAGTATGTGTTCTAGGTCAGTTATCCTAGACCACCTTATTATATTAATACAGAATTTTCGGAATTGTGAATTAGTGCATGTATACCTGTATACTGGGTGGAATTAAGGGTAGTTTGGAAGGCTTTATATCAGCTAAGTATAAAAGATAAAAAAAAGTCTAAAAAAATATGTATTGCTGAAGAGGCTTTTTAAAATATGTGGAATACGCATATGACTACCCTGAATTTAAGAAAAGAACATTGACTAACAAAGGTTTGAGTCTTCTATGTCTGCAGCAGGTCCATGACCCCTCAGATTTACAATGAGAAACTTTCCTCATACTGTGAGTCTAATTTTCCATATAGGAATTAGACCATCACACTGCCACCACTGTTTTTGACCCATGTCCAAAAAGTTCCACCTTCGACGCATCAGTCTACAGAATATTATCTCAAAAGTCTTAGGGGGTCATCACAATATTTTTTCCGCAAACGTGAGACCAACCTTTTGTGTTCTATTTGGTCAGAGGTGGTTTTGCTGATTTTTTGATACCTTTTGGTCTACTTCACTTTGCAAAGCAAGTTCTATTAAATTGATGTTTGGATTCAACAGGGCTTACCTTAATCATGTCCCGGCATGTGTAGTGAAATTGAACCCAATTATGAATTATATTTAGTAACTAAGGGGGCAATTACATTTTCACAGAGAACGCGGAAGGGTTTTTTCATTCTATAAAAACTGTATTTTATGTTTAGTCATCTTTGTATAATATTAAAATGAGTTTGATTAGTGTGATAAATATTCAAAAAGAAGAAATCAGGAGGGGGGGAAATAAAAATACTTTTTTGCTGTGCAGTACTGTATCCTTTTTTGGGAGTGTTTTGAAATGGAGGACTTTTAAACTACCCCGATTGGGACATGTAAACCAATCTCGAAAAGGAAATTTGGTATTGCAAGGCTGTGTAAAAGTCATTCTAGTGAAATACCCTAGGTTGCCCACTTTTCAAAACTATATAGACCTGCTGCTTGTAATATTTGCCCTGATGTTTTCATCTGATGAAGAGACCTCTAAGGTCCTCTAAAAGGACTGTAAATCCTTATCTACAAAATAATAATAATAACAATCTACATTGACCTTATAAAAGGTATCAATTGTATTTATCACTGTTGTTTGCAAAGAAAGAATTCTAGGCATATTAATTACTTTCCAATTCAATGTATATATTTTCTTTAATTGATTTAGCTGTGTTTAAAATATTATTTGCAAATATATGAAAAATCCGGCTGTGAATCAGTTGGGAAGCAAGTGAAACGTGAATTTAAAAGAATGTCAGCGTACCAATGATAATTTTGTTAACCAGGGCTTAATTCTAACAGATCCTTAGAAAAATTCTGTCTGTTCCAAAGAATTTTTTGAACACTTCTTATGTAGCATTTGAAGTCATTTAAAGTTGGTAAACCACAACAGCTCTTTAAAAAATAATGTAATGTGTATGCGTCCTACAAAGACATATAATAGGTTTAAGCATTTCTGTGATTACTCATTTTGATTCCATTTTAATTTGTATCCAGGAAACTGGTGTAGCTTCTCCTGTAATCCTGCGACTGGATCCCAAAGGCTATTATGCGTACTGGACATTTCAGAGCAAGGTAAGCAAACCACGAAAGGCCAAGAAGACCATAAAAACCCACTTTTATTTTCTCAATCAATAAAGTCAATAGCATTCACCCTTACTTCCTTAAAACAAAAAAACAAAACAAGTATCTAAAAAAATAAAGTTCATAGTAACACTAAATCCCCCCATAATGCTAAGCAGCCTCAATACAGACAGGATAGGTCAATCCTCTGAACCCTTTGGGTCTCAAGTGCATCTCCCCCCCACCGAAGTGTTTTATCTCTAAGCGGCAAAGTCTGAGATTAAACTCTGCTGGGTGCCATAAATGCTAGGACACAAGCCTGCCAAGCAAAGTAAATTGCATGTGGGTTCATGTTATTTGTTCATGTTAATATTTACTGTTACTTTGTAACCGTGGGAATTGTCGATCATACTGGACGTGGCTTAACGTAAGGTCCATCAAAGGCACTCAGATTGGTCACTGTCCCACCCAGCATTTCAATTCCCACAATGACTTGTCCCTATTGTCCCTTTCCAGCAGCCCCTTCTTGCCCCGTCTGCTGTTACCAGCCCACTCCAGTATCCCTCTTTTTTACACAGACAGGGCTATATCCCTGAGGCTGTTTTACGAGAGACAGCCTGATCTCCCCACTGACACCTGGAGACAACATTTGTGTTCCAGGTCTGTCAAATTAAATGTAGCAATGCTCGTAACGCTGGTACATCCAAAGGGGGATTGAAATGCCTCAATGGAAGGCAACAGGAAGGGTGACATTCATGCAACATAGACTTGTGGAGCCTGTAGAGGACCTGGTCAGGTATCCAGCCAATATTCTACCTCGCTGACTGATTATACAATGTACACGAAAAGCCAACTGGGAATGTCGTCAGTGAAAACAAAGGGGTTCCCCGTGACAATTAGATCCCATTAAACTGGTGTTTAAAATACATTTGAAGACAATCAGTCAGAGGATTCTTATTTGTATTCAGGGCTCTGTGCGGCCACTCGAGATAATTCACAACAAGCTTGTCAAATCATGTCTTTATGGACCTTGCTTTGTGCACATGGCACAGTCATGCTGAAACTTGAAAGGACCTTCCCCAAACCAGATAGTGTAAGTATGAATAATCATCCCAGAGAACATGTTTCCACTGCTCCAGAGTCTAGTGGAGGTGTGCTCTACTCCACTCCAGTTGACACTTGGCATTGTGATCTTCAGCTTGTGTGCAGCTGCTCGAACATAGAAACCCATTTCATGAAGCTCCCAACACACAGGTGGCATCCTATGACAGTGCCATGCTTAAAGGCACTGAGCTCTTCAATAGGACCCATTCTACTACCAATGTTTGTCTATAGAAAAGGCGGCCTATGTGCTTGGTTTTTTTCAGCTGTTAGCAATGAGTGTGGCTGAAACACTTAAACTTAAGAATTTCTTTTGGTCATACGGTGTATGTCACAACCCAGTATTGGGGACCAAGTATGAAGAACCGTGATATAACAGATCTGATAATAAGCATATCACTTTGGATATCACTTTTGAATAGCGTTATTTGTGCACATAAGGGATCCCTAGGGATGTCACTTCATACAACATGATGCTATCACTCATGAAGAGGTCTATATGATATAAAGGTAGGGTGTACCTAATTCACCATTAGATGTATTCTCTTATAAAATGGTCTAAATATTTGATCAGTGGTTGGCCTACTTTGCTGATAGGTTTTCTTTTCAATTTGGAAATATTACAGCATGGTTAAGAAACAACGCATAAACAGGAACAGGACAGTTAACCACAATTTCTACCATCACTTCCTGTTAGCCTCTCCCCAAGCTGATTTCCTAGCCCAAGTTGCCAGTTTTGTTCAGATACTTAAGTTGTTAAAAATGTGTCAGTGGATCCGTATGAACTGTTCATACAGAAAAGCCCATACAAATTCCATAAGGGTTATGTATAATGAGCAGTTCTGGTGTAACATTTCTAATGTAAGTTTATCACCATCGCAACCACTTGAATGATCCAATCAGCAAGATGTAACCAGAATTGCTTTTTAAATATGTTTATTGTCATACTACATACAATTATTTTCAGTGACATATCAAAGTGTGCTCTATCAAGTCTCTATCTCTATCAAATGAGATGGGGAACAACTTTACACACAATGGGGCAGATGTGAGCGTACATAATAACTGGAACAATTATAACTTTTACAGCAAATTCAAGAGACATTTTTACACTATTAATACCTAGTCTCCTTTCCAGTGACAGTCGATATAGGCTACTGCTCCCATAACCACTTCCTCTTTCTTTGATGAGAACAAGAAAATTAACAGGGGTGGGAATAAATGCCAAAAACAATAGTCCAAAATAAATAAAGGCTCCAGGCACTCAAAGGTTCTAGCTCACGCAGATTTATTGAAGGGCGACAGCAACAACGTTTCAACCTCACAATGAGGTCTTTATCAAGTCCAATCATGAAAAAGATCAAACAACGGAACTGCAATCCAAACATCTGAATTGTACACTTGATCCCATCCTTCCAAGAACGTGGAACGGTTGAACACCCTGAGCACGAATACTCCAACCGTAATTGATTATGCTGAAAAACAGGAACAAACTGTGAAAAGCACCTAAGGAAAAATAATGCGCGTACGCAATAAACACTAAATATAGTACTTAAATCAATTCGCATTAGCCAACAAACCGAGACAAACAGTACAGAATCAGAAAATAGTACAATAAAATATATATAGCAACCACAATAAGTCAAATATACACTCACCCAAAGAACCCAGGGATAAGGGAAGAGAGGGAAAATATTTGCCTCCTGTCATTACTAAAATTAAGATTATAAATACACTAAAACTAGCATAATCTTCAATTTTATCACATGACAGGAGGCTTCATATTTTACTGTTTTAACACTCAAGAATTAAAGCAAAAGACACATTGGCCCCAGGTCGAAAATAAAACCTTCCCTAGACCAATCAGCCGAAAGAGAAATGTCAGATAAAGACGCACTGGCTAAAAAGGCCTGAGAGGCAGCAGCGCCTCTTACCAAATGAGCACTGAATGATTCCTCCACCCCGGCCAAAGACAAGATCCATCTAACCTATCTGGCCAGAGCTGTTGTAGTCACTGGCTTGTAAGACTTGACATAGGACACCAACAACTTTCCAGGCCTGGAAAATCTTAAAGACAATGTCACTTCCACGTACCTGCGTAAAGTGGTAGCCACGCAGAGCTTAGGGGACTCCCGGAAAAAGGGATAAGAGATGGACGTAAAATCGCACAACGAGAAAACGAAGAGGTAACACCCTCGGGAGTAAAGAAAAACCATCAACATCAAAGCTCTGAAATCAGACACTATCCTAAACAACACCAAACACAATAGCAAGGTCAACTTAGCCAAAAGACAACATATCATTATTCGGCCAGTTCCTAATAAAAAGAAGCACCTCATCAATGTTCCAAAGACGAGAATATTTGGGGGTTGCAGCCTCGCCAATTTAATGCCCATCAAAAGCCTACACACTTAAGGATGCTGCCCAACTGGAGCACCCTGAAAAGAAACATGGGCCACCAAAATACCTACTGAAAAACAAAACCAGAGAAAATTCACTATTGCTGATATAGGAGCCTGAAGATCGAGATCGTGTGCCACACACCGGCCACTCCAGTAATTATATTTGAAGAAGACAGACTCGTCAAGTCCAATCATTGGCATCCCTCCAATGATGTGAAAATCAGTCTGCCGTGAGGATGGTCTCTCCTGGAAGATATCCGTCTTTAGAGTAATATTGTGACGAAAACAAAAACTGAAAGATGTCTTTGGTAACTATAGACAGAACGCGAGAAATGTGTGATTCCTAGACGATTTATGTACTGCACCGCTGACACATTGTCCATGCGCAGCAGGATACAAGAATTAGACATGCCTCTCACCAGGCTCTGTATGTCGAAGGATCCTGCTTTTAACTCCAGCCAGTTGATGTGTAATCCTTCCTCCGCCGCCGACCGCGGGCTGAACCTGTGCAAGGCGCCCCCCAGCCCCAAAGGCTGGCGTCCGATTTCACAACAGAATCTGGAACTGGACCAAAAATAGCTGTGCCATTCCATGCCTCCATATGCCGGATCCACCAGTGCAGCTCCATCCTCACCTCCTCGGTAAGAGGGACCAGCTGGTCATAGAAAGGTCGCTGAGGTAGAAGGCCTTCAACCATTGCATGGCCCGATAATGGAGTGGGCCTGGAAAGATTGCTTGAATTGTTGTGATCTTCACCTGTGGTAGGCGGGGAGTACATAGAGTGGAGTCAATCTTGAACCTCAAAAATTGAACCACACGGGCGGGCATCGACGCCAACTTGTCACAATTGACCACGAAGCTCTAGGATTCCAGTAACCACATCACATATATTGTTTGTAACCGTAGCCTGGGCACCCCTTCACAAAAGAAAAATAAGTCGTCTAAGTACACTATACACCTGTAACGTTTTCCTCTCAGGTGTGCCATCACTGGCTTCAGCAGTTTAGTGAAGCATCCCGGTGCGGAGCTCAGGCCGAACAGGAGACAGGTGAATTGACACAGACGGCCCTTCCAAAACGGCGACAATCCTGGGCTATAAGAACCAGCAGGTAAGCATCTTAAGTCCAGTCTTGTGAACCAATCGCCTCTCTGTAGACAATCCTGTAGCAGATAGATACGCTCCATCTTGAAGTGTCTGTATACTACGAACGCATTGAGTTGACGTAAATCGATGTTCTGTTCAAACTCCCCTGACTTCTGCACCAGAAGCCCACTGGACTGCGCTCTTGTCAAAAAGGCTTTGTATTTCCGCGTCTATAAGACGTTGACGATCGTCTGATACTACTATCGGCTGGGATCTTGTCGACTGCACTGGTTCTGAAAGGAAGTCTACCACAGAACCCTGCACGGTTTACAGAACCCAAGCATCCGAAGTAAGATTGGACCAAGCCTTCCAGCTTTAATTTGATGAGAACAACAAGGAGAAGAGAGCGGTATTTAGTTAATTTCACACTCCTGCCCATTTCCCCTGGGCCATTTGAGGCTATCACTGGCACATAACATCATCAGACCCCCCTAAGGAGTGAGGGCTCCAGGTAGCTGCAGCTTAAAAGTTTATAGGTATGGCAATAACCATAAAGAAAAACATATGCCTTTGCAGTCTGGAATGAAAAAAGAATTCCTAAAAATCTTCCATCTGTAGCGAGACAGAGCAACACGTTCTGGGCCTTGAAAAGCAGGTCAAGTGAAGCAGCAGCTCCTCTGCCACAAAACTGGGAGCAGATTGCCCAATTGATTAGGCCCCTGGTGGGCTACTGCTCAATGGCCCAGTTCCAAAGGTGATCTCTGATCTCCCTAACAACCCAATTTACACTATGGACGTTTGTGCCCCGCTTCCATAGGACGCATCAAAGGGCTCAACACACTTTTAAGGAACAATGTCATATCCTGTTATATTACCAGTTTTCACAATTCCTGAGAACCCCTGATTACTTCTCACCATCAGAGTCTATAAGCCAGTGGACTTAAATGGGCTTCAACCCAGTTATCTCTCCTCCAAATGGGTTTCCATGGCTGAGCAGATGCACATAAGCTGAAGATAACTATGCACTATGCCAAGTGCTGTCTGGAGTGGAGTAAAGCACACCAGCATTGGACTCTAGAGCACTGGAAAGTCTGATGGACAAATCTGGGTTTGGCGGATGCCTGGAAAGCGCTACCTACCAGACTGCATAGTTCCTGCTGCAAAATTTGGTGGATGGATAATTGTCTTGGTTTGGGTTAGGCTTGGTTCCAATAAATGTTAATGTTTTCCCACAAATACATTTTAGACAATTGTATGCATCCAACTTTGTGGCACAGGTTTGGGGAAGGCCCTGTTAGACATGATTTGATAAGTTTGTTGTGGAGGAACTCTTGTGACCTTAACCCAATTTAACATCTTTGGGATGAATTGGAACAGGATTGCGAGCCAGGCATTTCCGTCCAGCATGAGTACCTGACCTCACAAACACTCTTTTAGCTGAATAGGCACAAATTCTCATAGACTTACTCTAAAATCTTGTGGAAAGCCTTCCCAGAGGAGTGGAGACTGTTATGTCCGCAAACAGTAATCCACCTTCATGTTACTGCCATTCCATGGTTTAGGAAAGCAATATCCAACAAGCCCATATAGGCGTTATGATCAGGTATCCACATACTTTTCATCATATAGTGCATTGCTTCTAAGTTTTTAATTCCCAAGATCCTGACATCCAGGAATGGCATTTATCCAGACCCTACTTCACACTCAATTTTAAAAATTGTTTCATCTCTGCGATTAGGTCCAATCTTGAGTTCTATTAAACTAATTACCAGATTTTCCCTACTTTCCAAATGCCTTTTTCATATCTTTGACTGGAAACTTCCATCATTACATGCAAGGCCAAAGTTTCCTCTAATCTTTAGGATCTTGCACATTTTCTACAACCTGCCTTTCCACTCCTTATCCTCATACCTGGGAACTTCTGAGCTCCAGCTACCCAGAGACTTCCCTTGCGGGACGCAGCCAGGATTGCCCACTGACGTCACGGGAAACACGGGGAAATGGGTGGGGAGCGGAACGCGTCAGGATCCTGCTCCCGTAAATTGTAAAACACAGTGTCCTTTTTATTTGTCTAGGAGATCGAATTTGTGGATTTGACCAGCATAAGGGATACAAGATTTGGAAAACATGCTAAAATACCAAAGGTAAAGTAAAACCGTAATCTAGTGGAGAGCTACTGTATCCCTTGTCGTTTGTCTGTCCCTATTCAGGCAAATCAGTTATTTTTAAAGCTACCTTTCTTATAGCACACACAAAAGATTACCTAAATAGGTAAGCGCTTAATATGTATTATTAATATATATATTAATCTGACTTGAACGTTGTTAGGGACCTAGTAAAACACATATCTTGTGTTGCTGAGGTTGCTGTCTTGAGTTGTTTATTTCTTTTTCTTAATTTAATTGGGATCTAACTTATTGATGGGCGTCCGGGGTTCTGCTAGGATGGTGTTACTATAATGCATCTGGGCATGGAAATTTGATAGATAATGCAACTAGATGGTCACTGAGCCAACGTTTTATTTGCAATAATTGACCTTGGTAACATGCAAATAGATGTGTAATATTGTATGTGTGTTATTGTATATGAGCTTTTCTGTGAAATAATCCAACCTCTCCAGGTTTGACCCAGAGTCTCCAGGTGAAATGCTGCTTCTCCGGGTCACCTTCCTCTTTCTTTCAGCAGAGGCTGATGTTTACACACACTGACTCCCCGTCCTACTCTCAGGGAACCTAAGCAGCTTGGGTCTAGCCCCACCAATAGTGCAGCCCACTCACAACAAGATCCCCCTTCATGAGCAGCCACCTTGCGTCACCTTTTCCTGAAGTATCTTGTGCTTGTGTTTCATGGTGACAGGCATGTTTGCAAAAAAGTTGCAGGTGGTTTATCGATTGTAGGACATCTTTGTTTGGTAGTTTATTTACGCTTGCAGGGCTTTATAAAAATCCTGTTAATCTGAACCTTAATACTCTCAAATCTTGTGTTTGTATGAAGCGTTTGCCAATATTTGCATAGTAGGATGTGATTACAGGTGTGATTTGCACAGCAAAGGCTACTAGGGAAATTCATAGCAAAACATTTAGAGCAGCTGCATCTTATCCAAGAGTGGGCTTAGGGTTCAGATACACACAGAGTTGGGGCATTGATAAACCTATGATATGCGAAGGACCTGGTGATGAAGAAGATCCTACATAATACATCATTGTATTATATTTCAATGCTGTCAGTTAAAAAGAGAGGGGCACAAAAAATACCTCTTCAACAATCCTCCCTGTTCTGTAATGCTTTGTGTGACAGCAGTTCTGGATTACTCACCTGGCAACCCAGCGGATCAGTGCCAGATGGTGCCACTTGTCTTTACTTCTGTTTTGTGTCAGGTCTGCTCCCTTAGTGTGTGGCATCTGGCTGTATACATTAGACCACACAACGTCAGAGTGTGAGAGCACAGTGTGCGGCTTTGTGTATCCAGCAGGCAGCCCCGGTACCCCTGTTTTCGGGTTATCATCCCCTTTATTTGGAGGTGTTGACAGGTATTTTTGCCCCCAAAAGTGTCCAACTTAAGGCAAAATATAGAGCACATTTCCAAAGCTGCAAAACAGCTCTGCCCATAACAATGCATTTTTAATACCACACATATTTTAAATACTGCTGACCAGGCTGGCTTTGCGCCCAGCAGTCAATACATAACAGCAGTAGACTCCGGAAGTGTAGGAGAAGATAGAATTTAAGAATGGGAAATTGCATGATATGCTGGTTCTGCAATATCCTGCAACAGATGCCAGCTTCCATGGGGAGAATTTATCGAACTGTGAAAAACAAAAACCTCAAGCAAAAAGCTTTAATAAATACAATGTTTAAGCTATTCAAATATTTGCTACTATCTTATTGTTTCCATCTAACACAACTTCCTTCTCCCCTCCCCCATAAATCTAGGGTCAGAAGCTTCGAGATGTTTTTAACATGGACTTTCCTGATAATAACTTTTTGGCTAAAACACTCACCATTGTGACCGGCCCAGATATGGTAGACCTTACTTTCCATAACTTTGTATCATACAGAGAAAATGTGAGCAAGGTAGGTAATTGGGACATGGAACGGAGGGTTTGATTTTATTTCAAAAGTCATGATACAATTCTGAAAAGATCTGAAGTTTACGTCCAATCAATCGTTTTTTTTTAAGCAGGTTCCATTAAGAGTCAGCCTGCAAGAACCTTTTTCCTAAAGCACAGAAAGGCAACCACCTGGTTCCTGTAGCTTATGAACATGGCATCTTTTCCCACTTAAAAAAATCAATCAAAAATCGTTTGACATATCTATTGAAAATTCTACTGACATTTGAAAAACAACAAAAAGTTATTTTGTATGGACACAAACACTACAGTTAATGTTTTTTATGTTACAGGATTGGGCGATGGACATTATGGCAATCGTTAGAAACCCAGTTGTAGCAAATGGATGTCGTTATTACTTTTATGAAAAAATGTAAGCATTCTTTCTAGTTTTTCCCCATTAAATTTAAAGCCGGCATCGGTTTCTTCTTTTTTGGCTTTGCATAAAATGGGTCTTAGAAGGCATAGTTTAATAGCTACATTTGAAGTTATGTAAAAGTCTGCGGGAGGAAGTGGAGGAACTAAAAAGATACAAGAATAGAACCGTGGGATAGAAAGAGTACAAGAAAAAAAAAATACAAAAAAAAAAACGGGAAGGTAATTCTAAAATTAGTTGCGTACAAAATACAATTTGAAAGAGTATCAGAAGTGTAGATACTCAAAACGGAGAAAATTAGTTCAGATGGAAAAAAAAAGTCCCCAGTAATAAGTCCAGGCAGAACTACTTATACATTAGTGCTGCAGGGGGGTCCTGATCAAGTTGGTGCCCCTAAGAGACTGCTTGGTAATCCTGCCACGGTTCTTGTAAAGTACGATCAAAGTCGGCGATATACATGAGCGGTTGATCTACCTCTCCTAGAGCACCCTCTAAATAAGTGGCACTCAAACACTCTGGACACTCCAGCCCTGCATTAACAGTGTTCTGCCCCTGGAGGTCCACCAAATTCATAGGACAATTTGAATAGAAATTAGAAAAACGGAGGCTGATATTCGTTAAGTCGACCTTTTTAAGTTTTTATTTATAAAGCCCAAACTTTGTTCTTAATAGAGTAAATTTACCATATCCTACAGAAGCATCTGTACTTTGATTTCCTTGTTCTGAAAATGGTTTTTTTTTTGGATTTTTTTTTATATATATATAGACATGTGAAGCTAAAACTTCAGTTGAATCCTGATGGAAAGATCCCTGTGCGGAAGTAAGTGATTACTTTGTAAACTGTATCATTACATAAGTTATGGTGGGTAAAAGGTGATGGAAACCCTTCCACTTAAATCCATCAAGTGGATATAGAGGCAAAGGTGATAATTGTTAACCTTGTTTGCATGTGCCTACCCAGAATCCCTTGTGGTTGTGAAAGCACTATGAGATTTCTGAGGGAAAAACAAGCCTTCCAGCCTGTCTGGTGTGTGTAGATGAGTGTTTAACAATACTTCTACTACTTTGTAAACTGTAAAAATTAAAGAGGCTTGAGAAAAGGTTGCCTCTTTACGAATGTGGAACAGAATGTGACGTAAGCTAATGGCACTGTTTTGCAAAGCAGGGTCGTTAATCGACAATACTCAACTTCTGTCTCTAGTTTACGAGCACCAACAGTTCTTCCAAGGCATTTTCGAAAGATCTTCTAAAACGTCCTTGTGGTATTAGGGAGATTAAATAGGCATATGGCGGAAATGAGGTAACCCTGACCATGAGACAATCCCAGAGACCAAATCAGGTTTTGGTTACAAAAGGATTAAATGGGCAGGCTGGATGATCTGCCATCAAATTCTATGCTTGTATTAACTATGTTTAATATATTATGTACTATAGCACATAGGAGAAATTTGCTTATTAAACAGAAAGCAATTTCATTTGGTACTTGTGAACAAATCTGTGTATCATATGCCCATTGAAGCTCAAATATTACTTTTTTGGGGGGGCTAGTATTTTTCAGATGTTCCCTGCAGACAGGAAGAGGGTAGAACACGCATTAAGTGCTTGTCATCTAGCAAAAGGAAAAGTAAGTCTTATCGTCAACACCTTAACGTACATACGTGTAACCTACAGCTGATCCTGTGTGCGCCTGTGGTACTTAATTAAATATTTTTTTTAATAATAATAATAATGTGAATAGTCACCCCTTGTTGTGTGGCCATTACCCCCTTAATTACAAAGCCTGTACATGTACTGGCTCACAATGCATTGTTTTCAATGGGTTTTGGGGCTGCCCATTGTCCTTAAGGGGTTAATAAATGCATCTAGTGTTCACAGAGTGTCTCTTTTATCAACACAATGTATTAATAAGTGTTGTTCCGTTTAT
>VKOC01034308.1:0-13111 GCA_009364415.1 Spea multiplicata | reverse complement strand
AAGAACACAGAAGAACAAGAAGATGCAAGAGAAAAAGTGGAGCTGAGCAGCAAGTTGCCCAGTCATCAGAGAAGGAAGGGACATATTAAGAGAGCGCATGAGGAAGAGGGAGAGTGTAAAAGAACGTGAATGCGCATGCAAGAAATTGAGTGTGAGAGTGTATGATTAAGTCACAACAGATTTTGTTTTTGAAAATGCCCACCGATTTTCGTCCAAACCGAAAGTGTAGGAAACAAAATTTGTTGTCCGAAAATGACTGGACCAGAAACTAAACGGGGGAAAAAATTGTCTGCTCTAGATTTTAGTTGTGTACCTGGTAGCTTTAAACTATTTAGAGAACACCTACAGTGTCAACTTATTAGTTCTTAGAAGGCATTGATTAGAATATCTCCTATGTCGGTATGTTCATATTATATTTTTCTGGATGTTTGATGCATGTAATTAATCTGTTGACACAGTGGACACTCAGCAGGTTGTTTCCTAGGGTACAACATAAATACATTTCTCTTTTTCAGCAATTAGTGAAGGGCACATGGTGAGATTTATAATATAATTTAGGAATGCTCTTTCTGATGACATGTGCTTATAAAGTTAAATTCCTCATGCTCAAATTCCTTTATTACTTATGTTTGGAAACCTAAATTGTAGGTCCCCAAGTCTCGCATTCCATCAGTTAACATTCACAAAAACCTGTGTGTGCAGTTATTCTTGTAAAACAGCCGTGGTTGTGAGGAAGTCCCCTGAAGCGGGCTGTGGCATGCATTGGAGCCCCTTTGTTTTTTCTATTGGGCGTACAGATATGTCCAAAGATACATCTTGCTTTACTATTTATGAATGTACTGCTATGTCAGTAGGTACGCAAACAGGCTAAGTGAAAAAATATTCTTACAGCTGCCACCAGCCGCTAGCAGAAGCAAGCACCATATTATAAGAGTGAGGATAATGTTGTTCAATAGCCAGAATATGTTCCATGTAAAATGTTCCACATTGGGAGTTGAGAGTTTATGCTGCAGTTTTCTTCAGCTTAGGTTCCTTCTCTTCAGATTTATTTTGTCTATCCTAGTCTTAACTGCAAGGAGATCCTAAAACAGGCATCTTGTATCTTGATATCCAGTGGGCCATCCTAAACAAAGCCAAGAATATGTAGTAAAGCCTTATCTAGCTATTGTTGAAATTATTTTAATTCCTACAATTTCCAAGCAAGCCTAATCCCTCTTATTTTATTTTTTTTTTTGTTTAATGAGTGAATAATATAGGATAAATCATTTAAAACTATTATCTTGGGCGTGCCCGACCGCCGAGGAAGATGGCCGCATGATCTGATCGCTCTGCCGCCGCTCGCAAAGATCTTATCGCCATCGAGCTCCATCCTGCCATGGGCCGTTCTAAAAAAGTAGCCACGGATTCCCCTGCTCCGGGGGACCGATCGCGGTCAACCTCGGCCTCGTTGCGGGAGTATTTCCGTACTCCCGCGGACCTGGCCTCGCAGGCCGCTGAAGACCACGAGGCCGCCTCTCCAGCAAGTTCCTCCTCTGTTGATGAATCTGCCTCAGCGGTCCGCTTGCCTTCCGCATCACACCCTCCAGAAGTGCTGCAACTTTTTTCATCTGCGCCCTGGAAGTCGGACTTCTCCACGCTCATTACGGAACTTAAACAAGTGGTGCGTGATGAGGTGTCGGCTCTTCGTTCGGATTTGTCTTCGCTGGAACAGAGGGTGCAGGCCCTGGAGGACTCCTCTTCCCGCCAACAGCGCGCTTTGACGCAGGCTCAGCAATTGGGCGATCGACATGCGACTTACCTGCGAGACCTTCGTCGCCGGATTGAGGACATTGACAACCGGGGCCGTCGTCAGAATATTCGGGTACGAGGTGTGCCGGAATCCGACGGTTCGGAGGATATTCTAGCCCTACTTTCCGAGCTGTTTAATGGTCTACTGAACAGATCCCCTGACTCACCTGTGCCGATAGACAGGGCCCACCGGGCTCTCCGTCCCAGAGGTGGCCCAGGATCCCCTCCGAGGGATATCATATGTCACCTGTCAGACTTCCGCTTGAAGGAAGAAATCATGACTAGAGCTCGGGAACTCGGTACCTGGCCGTTACAAGGACACCAGATTTCCTTTTTTCAGGACTTGTCTGACCTCACCCTACAGGCTAGACGGGCTCTTCGCCCATTAACCTCTGAGCTTCGCCGTCTGCAGATCCCGTACCGCTGGGGTCATCCTTTTGCCCTGGTGATCCGTTATGACAACAGATCCCTCATCATCAGGCACCATCATGATGTTCTGCCTGTCCTCCAACTTCTGCACTTATCCGACCTGCGAATTCTGGATTGGGCCGATCTGGATGTAGTATCTGGCGTGTCCTCGAACCCGTTGCCGCAGCTGCGACGTCCTTCTCGTTCCGACCTTGTTCGCCGGAGCCCTTCTCGAGGACTGTCCGCCCGCACCCCTGTTTCTCGTCGCCTGGGTGCCATTGAGGAATAAAGGGTCGTGAGTATACCAGCTTCGCACTGGCGAGTCCTCTTACCTGGATGGACTGTCTGGATACATTGCCTCTCCTCTACGCCGTACTGTGGCCTCCTCTCTCCGTGCCTCTCGGCTTCGTTGGACTGCCGCTCAGTGCCATCCCGGTTTATTTGTTTATGTTTATCGTCGCCTTTCTACCGAATTTTCTTTATTGTCGACAATGCTGTTACTAGTTAGTTTCTGGGGGGGGATTTTCTATGATTTCATATTCCGGACGTGACTGAGGTTGTTCGCCCCACTATCTCACTTCAGCTGAATGTTCCCACTGCCTGAGCCATTGCTTACGGCTCTGGTTCGCTACATATGGGATTTGCGAACTGTGTGGCGTTATAGATATATGTGCTGTGGCCCTCATCACTGTTTATGCTCTGCTTTCCGCCGGTGTGGTCTCTCCGCTTGTGCGGGAATCCGCTCTAGTTACGGTGTTCCCTGGCCTATGCACCCTTACACCACTCCACGTCTGTCGTTTCGAGGGGGGGGGGTGTTGGGGGGTTTTTTTATTATTATTATTATATTTCTTTCTTTACTTATTTATTCTATTTATTTATTTATTTTTTTTCTTTAATTTCGCGTTCCCCTCGTGGCTGTGATAGTACGCTCTACTGTCTTGCTGCCGGTCGCTACGGGCTGCGACAACGTCAGAGTGTGCACCTTGCCTAGGCTACTGCTTATTGCTCAGGTTCCGCTGCATGGGAGATTTGTGCGCTGTGTAGAGTTCTCCCCTCTCTGTGCGGTGACCCTCTCTTCTGCTGATTTGGGCTGTGCCCTCTGCTGGTGTGGGCCCTCCGCCTGTGCGGGGATCCGCTCTAGTCGCAGTCATTCCTAGCCTATGCACCCTCTCACTTATGCACGTCTGTCGTTCCGGCGGGGGTGGGGGATTTTGTCGTGGGTTTTTTTTTTTTTTTTTTTTTTATTATTTATTCCGGACGGGACTGGTGTTCTGCTTCCCTAACTATTGCTGCCTGCCACAGCCTCATTCAAGTGTAGTCACTATTCCCTGCGCTGGCTCCACTGCCTGCGGGACTTGTGCGCTGTAGGGCGTTACATCCTCTATGTGCTGTGGCCCCACAGGTGACTGTTTCGGTTATGCCTTCCGCTGGTGCGGTTTCTCCACTTATCTGGAGACCCGCTCGGGTTGCGGTATTCCCTGGCCTATGCACCCCTTCGCCTCTCCACATCGGCCTGTTTCGGGGGGAGGTCGGGGGCGCTCGTTAAATAACTCCTTTTTTTTTTTTTTTTTTTTTTCCTTTCTCCACCGCTGTTATCCCATTTACCGGGGGTGGTTGGGATTGTACTTTCTCCTGTTTCACTGTATATCGATGCACGTCGCTACCTCACTTGGGTGTCAGCATTGCCTTGCTCGTCATTTCTTGGTTCCACAGCATATGTGAATAGTGAACTTTGTGGCATTGAACTCTCTGTGTGATGTGGCCCTCATATGTACATGTTTCTGCTATACATTTGGCCGGTGCGGTTTTCTCTGCTTGCGCGGGGACCCGCACTGGTAGCGGGGCCCCTTGGCCTGTGCACCCTTACACCTGTTCACGTCTGCCCTATAGGTTTTCTTTTCTTTCATTACGCTCCTTCCAGGTCGTCCCCCCCCCCCCTCCTGGCCCCTTCCTATCTTTCCTGCGCATTTTGTTGCCTCATTAGCGACGACTCCTCCTGTGGTACCCATTGAACGGGTACCCCCTCCCCTCTTCATGGTCTCCCTGTGCCCAGATTATCTGCCTCTACTTTACTTTTCGTGTTATTGGCGTTGCGAGCGGCGGCTCGCGTTTGTTCGTTTGTTTTTTCTGGTTCTTTTTTCTTTTCTCTAGTTTTTGTTTGCGGTTCTCCCTCTGTGGCGGGTCTTTCCCCTACACAGTGACGCCATCCGTTGCCGGGTAGTGGTCCCCGGCAGGCGTAGTTTGTGTCTGTTTCCTTTCCCGCCTTTCCTTCACTTCCCCTTTACCCTCTTCCTCCCCTTCTTCCTTTCCCTCTCCTTGTTCCCTCCTGGTCCTGTTCTTTGAGTCCCCCCCCCTCTTTTTTTTTTTGTTTGTCTCTCTTTCACGTTTCCTCCTCTCTGGCCTCTCTTTTACTGTATTATGGCGCCTCCGGCCTGTTCAGAGCTCGCTTTCCTGTCTCTCAATGCCCGTGGGCTCAACACCCCAGAGAAACGTTCCTCCCTTTTCCGGGACTTGAAAAAGAATCGGATTGATGTTGCCTTTATACAGGAGACTCACTTTTTCGGGCCTAAGGCTCCCAAGCTTCAACACCGGCTCTATCCCACCGTTTTCGTGAGTAACAACCCTTTGGCCAAATCTAAAGGCGTAGCGGTGCTTTTCTCCAGCCGTGTTCCCTTTACACTGATGGACACTCGTGTTGATCCTGAGGGGCGATTTCTGTTTGTGAAGGGGACGATTTTGCAGCAGGTGTACACCTTCGCGAACGTCTATCTCCCTAATCGGGGGCAACATGTTGCTCTTCGTGCGATCCTGCGTGAGCTTGACCTTTTCCAGGAGGGTTTATTGGTTTTAGGAGGAGACTTTAATGTGGCTCTGCACCCGGTGCTTGACGCCTCCACGGGTAGTACGCGGACTCCTCGACATGTCTTGCGGAAGATTCTCTCTCTCCTCACGGACCGTAAACTGGTTGATTGCTGGAGGGCCCTACATCCCGCTGTTAAAGACTACACTTTCTTTTCTACAGCTCACTGCTCCTACTCCCGCATTGATTATTTTTTCATTCCATGTCAGTTTGCCCCGTTTCTCCGTAGCTCCACTATTGGGATCACCACTTGGTCCGATCATGCCCCTCTCTCCCTCTCTCTCTCCTCTTCTTTGACCCGCCCCTCTGGGCGTTCCTGGCGTCTTAATGAGTCGGTCCTTACGGATGCCGCGTTCTGTGAGGAGACTTCCCGCGTCCTTGAGGGGTACTTTGCTGCCAACTTAGTGCCGGAGACCCCCTTATTGACTGTGTGGGAAGCGCACAAATGTGTGGTTCGGGGCCACCTTATTAGCGCCTGTTCCCATCGTCGCCGCCGTGAGGCGAAGAGGATTGAGGAGCTATATGGGCAAATAGCGGTAGCTGAGCAGGCTCACAAATCCTCCATGTCGGGAGCAGCCCTCCAACATCTTTTGGCTTTGCGGGGAGAATTGGCCTCTCTCCTTAATTATAACATGCACCGTTCCTTTCTGAAAACAAGGGCCTTATTTTACGAGCATGGCAACAAACCGGGTAGGTATTTGGCACGGGCTCTACGTACCAGTCGGAAATCTACCTATGTTTCCAAGATCCGCTCCTCTGATGGCGTTTCTAAATCTCTCCCAGCGGACATTGCCAAGTGCTTTAGGGACTATTATGAGGGCTTGTATAACCTTCGCTCGGACACCGGCACTTCGCGCTCCCCTGACGGTGTCTCCTCGGCCCGCTCCTATCTGGAGAGGACGATTGGTAGGAAATTGACGGCAGAGGAATCTTCTCCTCTGGATTCTCCACTTACTTTATCAGAATTTACACTGGCTCTCCGCTCCTCTCAATCTGGTAAATGCCCCGGACCCGATGGGTTCCCTTTGAAGTATTACGCCGTCTTCCAGGAGCTTTTGGGTCCTCACTTTGTAAGGGCCTTTAACTCCATTCTGGACGGTGGTCGTATCCATGACCATACTTTGGCGGCCTCAATCGCCGTGATTCCTAAGGATGGTAAGGACCCCACGTTGTGCAGTAGCTATCGCCCTATCTCCTTACTGAATGCCGATTTGAAGCTCTTTGCGAAGATTCTAGCCAACAGAATGAAGCCTCTCATGCCCTTGCTGGTTCATCCTGATCAGACCGGCTTCATTCCGGGCCGGGAAGCTAGGGATAGCACTATTAGGGCCCTATCCCTCATGCATTATGCCAAACACACCTCCACACCTGCCATTCTGCTGGCCACTGATGCGGAGAAGGCATTTGACAGAGTGGACTGGGGCTTCTTGATGTCCACCCTCGCTCATATGGGTTTTGGTCCTGGGCTGCTCTCCTGGGTGAACTCCTTGTACACCACTCCCTCAGCTCGTGTTCGCGTTAACGGTTCCTTTTCTGACCCTTTTTATATCCGTAACGGGACCCGTCAGGGTTGCCCGTTGTCTCCTCTTCTTTTTGTGCTTGCCTTGGAGCCACTACTCCAGGCTATCAGGCTCAACCCTGATGTTAGTGGTCTTCGCATCGAGGGTACTCACCACAAGGTGCTGAGCTATGCCGACGATCTGTTGTTTGTAGTCACCTGTCCCTCGATCACCCTCCCTAACATCATCCGAGAATTTTCGACCTACGGTGTGCTCACCAATTTTAAAATTAACAATTCCAAATCGGAGATCCTTAACGTCACTCTCTCCCAGAATGTCTCGTCTCACCTGCGGTCTTCTTTTCCGTTTGCTTGGTGCGGCGCTAAACTTAGATACCTGGGGGTATGGCTTTCCCCAGACTTCTCCCAACTCTTCGCCACTAATTTCTTACCCCTTCTCACCGCCCTTACCACTGATTTTCAGTCCTGGAGGCGATTGACGGTCTCCTGGGTCGGTAAGGTTAATATCATTAAAATGAACATCATGCCTCGTTTACTATATTTGTTCCAGACGCTCCCCATCGCCGTCCCCCCTTCCTTTTTTGCCTCTCTTCGAACGTCGTTTCTGCGGTTTGTATGGAATTCTCGGGCCCCTCGGATCCGCTTCTCTACTTTAATCCTGCCTAAGTCTCAAGGCGGTTTAGCTTTACCTTGCCCCCGCTCTTACTACAGGGCTTGTCACTTACTCCGTGTACTGGAATGGCCCCATAATCCTGGCCATAAGCAATGGGTGGGGGTTGAGTCCGCATTGCTGGGTCTTCCTGTCGGTGTGTTGCCCTGGCTTTCGATCCCGACGGCCAGAGGTGTTGCGCTACCCCATCCTTTCATTAGGGCAACCTTGGACACCTGGCTCTCCGTTGTGCGACGGACCAGATTGTCCACTATTCCCTCTCCCCTGACGTCCACTCGCAACAACCCTGATTTCCCTCCTGGATTGCGCGCCCCCCTCTTTCCCTCCTCCGCCCCTATGGTGCGGTGCGACATCCGCTTTTATTTGACTGCGGCTGGTGTCAAGCCCCTAGATCAGCTCGCCACGCATTCCCCTCCTTCTCTAACTGACGTACTTCACCATGCTCAGCTTAGTAGTTTCTTTCGGTCCCTGGTTCCGAAGCATAACGTGTTACGGGATTTAACTACTTTTGAGGACCTTTGTGTAGCGCCCTCCCTTCCGCCTCATGGCATATCACGTCTCTATGGCTTGCTTCTCGAGGCCTTCAGTTCTGGCTCTCCCCCCTTTATGGGGCGTTGGGAGTCTGACCTGCAGATTGTCCTATCCTCCGAGGAATGGGAGAAGATCTGTGTCCTTACTCATCATTGCTCTAGGAGTAATGGTGACCAAGAGATGTCATATAAACTGCTGGCCCTTTGGTATCGGCCTCCCTCTGTTCTCTCCGCTTACCGCCCGGATGTACCAAACACTTGCTGGAGATGTGATGCGGTCCCAGGCTCTCTTCTCCATCTGTGGTGGCTATGCCCACGTATCGCTCCCTTCTGGTCCTCCATCCACCTTCAACTGCAGCACTTTACGGATAGGGCCATACCGTTCACACCGGAATTTTTTCTCCTCTTCCACATGACGTACTCCGCCTCCTGGTTCCGGAAATCGGTCCTTCGCCATCTTCTCACTGCAGCTAAGGCGTTGATCCCCCTTCATTGGGGTAGCCCCGCCCCGCCTACTCTTAAAGAATGGATTCTCCGGGTGGAACAGACCCGGGTATTTGAGGAGTTCCACCTTTCTGCAACTGGGGCGACTGAGCGATACCAAAAGACATGGTTCTACTGGTTGGAATTTGTGTCTGGTCCTCTGGCCCGTTCTCTACTTCTCTAGTCCTTTTGCTTTTCTCTCTCGCCCTCTCCTTTTCAGTCTCTCGTCCTTTTTCTCCCCTTTTCTCCCTTTTTTTTTTTCTCTTTATCTTACTCTCCCCTCTTGTTTTCCCTTGGTCCTGTCGTCCCGTCCCATTGTCGTCCGCTCCCTCCTCCCTTGCCCTCCTCCCCCTGCTCCCCCCCCCCCTGCCCGTGGTATTTACCTTCCCTTTCTGCACCTCAGGTTTTCTACTCAGTACCACTATTATGCACTACAGTGCGTGGTGCGGGTTAATACCCTTGGCCTGCCCTGACTGTTTATGGCCGCCTACTCACCCGGTCCAGCTCATGCTTGGTCCGAGCAGGGACCCACCTTCTTTATTTGGCCCTCTTGATTGGTCTTTCCAGCCCTCTTCTCTCCTCTCTCACGCCTCCACAACCCACGATACGCTGTCGCCTCTGCTTTCTATGGTTTTAGCATCATTATGGGCCCTTTGTGACTGCAGCCGCTTCCATCGCGGTGCGCTTTATCGAGTTGCGACTTCTTCATTATTGCCTGTATATTTTATCTACGCTGGATCTGTACCTAGTCCCGAGGCCAGTTGTTGCCTCCCGGGCCCTCTCACACTCGATGTTGTGTTGGGTGCTGTAATGTCCTGTAATGTACTTTATTGCATTGTACCTTGTCCCTCCCACCCTTCCCTATTTTCCTTTTTGTATCCCTCCCCAAAACCTTTGAAAATGAATAAACTTTGATTTACCCATAAAACTATTATCTTTCCCAGCAAACCACCTGGCTAGCACTGACATGAACGGCTGTGAAAAAACAAGTGATAATCTAAATTTACAATAATGGCATTGATATATTTTTCTACATTGAATTACATCATCAGTTGTTTTTTTTAATACTTTACTTAATCACGCTTTAATTCAGTTTAAGCTGATTCCTGCAAGAGCTATATTTACCCATTTTGCAACCAGTATGCCCTTTACTATTTCACATCTTCAATGTAAACAGCACTCATGGGGAATATTATGTTAATATTAAACAGATTTAAATGCCTGTACATACCCTGCTTAGGTGTCTGATCATGTTGACCCAAGGTTGAAATCCTTTGCTTCCTAATCACTTTCATCCTTTCATCAGCAGGTGGAGAGAGGATTAGTGAATGTACATTATATATATATATATATGTTACATAATTACAGAGAAATCCCTCGGTTCTACATAATGATAGGGAGTCAGTGGAGGGCTCCACAAAATGGAGAAGCAGAATGCGATGAGACTACCTATACCCCGGATGGGTACATCTTCCAAACTGTGCTTCCTTCTTCCAAAATTCAAATGATTAGCCCCTTCAGTGCCAGGCAAAACAAGTGTTGTAGGGAGGAAGGGGGATATTGCTACACCGGAGCCGCAATGATGCTGGAGCTTGCTGTAGCCTAGCAGTAGCTACTACTGCTGCTGCTGCACCTATTTGACATTGTTATAATTGAAGGTGAATCCAGAAGGTGTCAGGGACCTCCTCCTTTGGGAACACCCTCAAATATAATTTGGAATAAAAAAAAGGCCCCCATCCTCAATTTTGTCCAGGTCGAACGACCGGGAAAATAAATTTGTCGCCCGAAAATTAATGCAGTAAAAATTCCAGTTCAAGCTTCATAGTTTAGTTGCGTTATATAAGTTATTGCACTTTGTTAACATTCAAATAAATTGTCAAAATGTTCAATGAACAGTGTATTTTTTTATGCTCATGCCTCTGTGTCATTATTTTAATGTACTCTGATGAGCACATTGACATTGCTAGCACCAAGTTATTTTTAAGCAGCCATCAGGCTATAGAGAATAAATAGACTGCGGTGATAAAAATATTTAAGATTGAAATACCAACTCTTCTGTCGTTACAACTAGCTACCAAAACTACCTAATTGAGCCTGTGTCTTTCCACACTTCATAAAACTGCATTACTGTATCTCAGCATCTCTTTGGTATACTATGTAGTAAAGTGTTAAGTGGCAATATTCAACTTGCATTAAGATCACCAGAAAGACAGATGTTTCACATTGTGCTTAATAAGTACTAAATATTTTGATAAAGATTTACTACAATTCTTCATTGTGATTCGCTTACATTACCATATTTGCTTGATTATAAGACGAGGTTTTTTTCAGAACAAATGCTCTGAAAAATACCCCTCGTCTTATAATCGATGTCGTCTTCTAATCAGACCTCAATAAAATGTCCGCTGGAGCCAGGCTGCTTACCGGTGCTTTGGACGCGAGCAGCGTCTCTTCTGCAGCAGGAGAACAGGAAGCTAGCAGAGTGTCACATAACTCTGCCTCCCCCCTCCTTCCTCTGGGGGCGGGGCCAGAGAAGTTGCTTGCACAGCCGGGCCCCTGCAGAAGTCTTCGAGTGAGCGATCTGCAGTTCAGGTAAGGATGTGTGATTAACGGAATGAATTAGTATTTAAATGTTTGTGAATGAGTGTGTGTGTATATGATAGCATGGATGTGTAAGGGGGTTGGTGGTGGTAGCATGGCATAGGGAGGCTGTACTCACACTCCTATCATCCCCAGGTTCAGGCATGTACTGGCTGCCTTGCTTGATTAGGAGTGGTGATTTGCTGTTAGCAGTTATATTTATATATATATATGTATATATATTATTTTAGTATACCTCCAGAAATGGCGCTTACCCCTATATGCCACTCTTGCCCCATGATTGCCTGTTCTTAACCTCCTATATTGCCAGAGTGGCATAGTAGGGGTGGTTTCAAAAGGCATATCATGGGGAGCAGTGGCATATATATAGGATAGGTTATAACGATGTTCTGGAGGCAGAGTGGCATTATAGGAGGGTTAAATACGAGGCATGTCCATGGGGCAGAGTGGCACCCTGGGGAAGCTTGTGCATAATTTGGGGGGGACGTTGCAGTAAAAGGAAAAAAAATATATATTTTTCTCATCATAGCTTTTATCAAATATGAAAAAAATTGTATTACATGCTATTACTATTTATAGTTAAAAACTTTTTATTTTCGTTAAGGGCTTAGCTCTTATATTCAGGATTTTTGTTTTTTTACCTTAATTAATATTAGATTTTGATAGAAGGCGTTTTAAACTCCGAGCAAATTACGGTAATTTTATTCTATAATACAAAGATTGTGCAGGAATATTCAGTTGTCTGAATTTCTAGAGGGTTAAAAATAGGGATAGAATGTGAAAACATTACCAAAATATTTTGCTGCAAGCAGTGTAATAAGTCATTTTCAGTAAAATGACATTTTCCCAACCTAAAACATTGCTCATGCTCATACTCTAACACATACAGAAGTCCAATAATCTGGAGTTACTTTTTTGGAAGGAATTGTCTTTACTTTAATGTTTTACATTGGTAGTTACTACTTTGATTACATTAAAAATTCAGTCTTTAACCACAAGAATAGTATTGTTTTTTGGTTACGTATAAGTATTTTGTAGATTTATGCATAAGTGTGCCGTTAAGAGCTATATTTGTTGTTCCTCCTGATTCCTGTTATTGACCCTCTGGCTATTGTTACCAACTACACAAAAGAAAGCCCTGCGCTCAAACTCCCATCATTCTTGGGCGGCAGCAACGGCTATAGTATTCATCAGCCCAAAATACATAGACCAAACACCAAAAAATAGTTACCTGCGCACAATCCCAAACACCTGTGCTTATATAGACAAATGGAGGTTTTTAGTTTCACTCCAATGGCCATTAAAATGGAAGCTCGCCTGCCACGTCACGGCAAACCTCTTAGGCGAGTCCTACACTATACAATTCACCTCGCTACTGTGAGCTAAAGGTTTTTAGAGATATTACCCTCTTTGTCTCATTAGAGATTTTTACCTTTAGCTCACAGTAGCGAGGTGAATCCTAAATCCTTTCAGATCGGGCCCAAAAATTAGAATTCAAAATGAGATCTTTTACCATCCCTATAGCTGAGATATTATTTATTATAAAAACACATCTACAAAATATCTGTGCAGAAGATAAATTAATAGAATTATTGTGGAATAGAATTACCAACAGTTGGTAAGTCTTTTAATTTTCTAATGTAAATGGTGGTGATTTCTTTGTATGTTGATAAATCTCCCTTTTGCTGGTAGTTCACTCCCGATTTCCCTACGATTAGAATGCAGAGCACAATTTATTAAGTCTGAAATTAATTAAAGGTCTTTTCCAACAGATGGTGTATAAAAAATGTATAAAGTCTCATTGCTTTTAGTTGTTAAAAACTTAAAATATGTTTAGCAGTTCTTCCACTATATCTTTTGCCCACAGTACTTATGTTTTAAAAAATGTCCTAGATTTTTGGAACATATGTGTACACTCACTGGACACTTTTTTAGGTATACCGGGTTGCACCTCCTTTTCCCTTCAGAACTGCCTTCTTTCTACAAGGTGCTCGAAACATTCCTCAGACATTTTGGTTCATAGGGACATGATGGCATCACACAGTTGCTGGAGATTTGTCGGCTGTACATCCATAATGAGAATCTTCTGTTCCACCACACTCCAAAGGTGCTCTATTGGATTGAGATCTGGTGACTGTTGAGGCCATTGGAGTACAGTAAACACATTGTCATGTACAAGAAACCAGTTTGAGTGATGTGGGCTTTGTGACATGGTCCATCATCCTTCTGGAAGTAGCCATCAGAAGATGGGT
>VKOC01034306.1:0-11121 GCA_009364415.1 Spea multiplicata | reverse complement strand
GGGGGGGTGCCGGTGGGGGATATACTCGCGTTTCGCCGGTCTCCTGTAACCCTGCTCTGTGTGTAGGTGGGGATCCCGGCGGCTTTCGACATGATGCTCACCGGAAGAAACATCCGTGCGGACCGAGCCAAGAGGATGGGGCTGGTGGACCAGCTTGTGGACCCTCTGGGTGAGTGCGGGGGGGCACAGCAGGGTACCTGATCATTATCCGGGTGCCATCTCTTCTTATTAACAAGTAAATAATAGTATTTATAACGCTTTATTTTTTCTCCACTTTCCTGGGAAAAGTAATATTACAACCCAATAATTTATTCGTAATTCGCTACTTCAAGCAGCCAATCCGTGACAAGAAAGTGAAGTCAGATGAATAGGATCTTTGGGGCGTATTTTTATTGGGTTACTGTAGAGATTCTATACGTAATGCCGGGAGCCCCCCCTTTAATAGGCACAGCTGATAATAATAAAAGGTTTTAATGCGGGTCTTCTCTTCTTATCCATGCCAGGTCCGGGGCTGAAGAGTCCGGAGGAGGGGACCATTCAGTACCTGGAAGAAGTGGCTGTGGATTTCGCCCGAGGAATCGCCAACAAGAAGATCTCGTTAAAGAAAGACAAGGGGCTGATCCAGAGTAAGAGCCTAAACACGTTAACGTGCGGGATCCGTGTGTCGGGGGCCGGGGGGTCCCGTGTGACGCGTGTGCTGTTTGCGTGAACGTTTATCACTTGCCTCACGTTCACCTTAAAGAGAAAATGAGGCCGGCAGCTTTCATGAATCTTCTGGTTGCCGAGTTTCACCGGAGGCTCCTCTTTATTTCTACCATTACGGCTTTCTGTAATATATTTAATTTACTCGCTTCTGTCATCATAGTGTATACATTATACAGGGTTCTCTTCCAGCCCTGCAGCAGAAGCACCCCACGTGAAGTCAGGGCCATGAAAGTGTGGGTTAGTTGGTGTTTCTGGGCTAGATGTCTGTCCTGTTATAGAGTGGCCAGTAACCAAAATCCCCCCCACCCAAATTCTGTGTCTGGAGAGATCTAACCCACTTAGCCCCAAATGGCGGGGGGGGGGGTTGCGTCCCGTGGGCGGGGGGGGGTCAGGTGGCGGGGTAGGTACCCTCACAGGTTACAATGCTTTCCTCCTATCTTCCAGAGATCACAGACTATGTCATGTCCGTGGCGTTCGTGAGGCAGCAGATCTATAAAACTGTGGAAAACAAGGTGAAGAAACAGACAAAGGGGCTCTACCCAGCCCCCTCATTACGAGGTTACGTCAACCCCCCCCACCCTCCCTGAACATCTAAATTAAATATATATACCTAAAACCAAGCAGATGGAGCAAACTCCGTAGCGGTTTAGTTTCTAAACTTCCCCGTTCTCCTTGTTTGTTGTCCCGGGGGCCGTATAAATAGCTTTAAGCATTTGACCGCAGCGTCACAGCCCTTTTTCGGTACCCGCGGACGGTTTCATGCCGCTCTTTTATTCCAGGCTGTGAAGACCGGTTTGGAGCAGGGACAGGAAGCCGGGTATCTCGCAGAGTCTCAGGTCAGTTTCTCCATGCTTCGTTCTTCCCGCTGCAGCTTCTACTTCAGCGTCTGCGTTTCGTGACTTTATAACCCCTTCTTGGCTCTTCTACAGAAATTCGGTGATCTGGCGATGACCAGCGAGTCCCGCGCACTGATTGGTTTGTACCACGGACAGGTCCTGTGCAAGAAAAACAAATTTGGAGCCCCTCAGAAGGAAGTGCAGTAAGTGGCCGTTAGAAAGCCCCTCGGAGATCAGGACGCTGCGTGTGACTGTTTTATGCCGCGTGTTTCCAGTTCCCTCAAATAGAAGCTGAGTGTCCTGTGTGTTGGGGTCTCTGTGATGTCGCGTCAGGGCATGGCGGGGGGGGGGGGGTTTGGCCTTTATGGCCTCGTCGGGGCATGGGCGGGGGGTTCGGGCGCTGTGAATCGCGAGGTGGTCATGGGGGCTGGAAGGGGGGTCAGGCTCTGTATGCCGTCGTCAGGGCTATGGGCGGGGGGGGTTTTGGGCTCTGAAATGATGCTGCGTCAGGCATGGCGGTGGGGGGTCCGGCTCGTGGATGCCGAGCGCAGGGCATTGACGGGGGGGTCGGAGCTCTGTGATTGCGTCAGGCATGGCGGCGGGGGTCCGGGGCCTTGATGTCGCGTAGGGCATGGCGGGGGTCCGGGCTTCTGTGATGGCGTCAGGGCATGGCGGAGGGGTCCAGGCTCTGTGATGCTGCGTCAGGGCATGGCGGAGGGGTCCAGGCTCTGTGATGCTGCGTCAGGGCACGGCGGGTGGTATCCGTCGTCTGTTTCTTCCGGTCCATGTATTTTAGGACATGTATATGACATGAATGTGTGTATGTTCCTGCAGGAAGCTGGCCGTCCTGGGGGCCGGGCTCATGGGCGCGGGTATAGCTCAGGTCTCTGTGGATAAAGGTCTAAAGACTATTCTGAAGGACACGACTGTGGAAGGTCTGGGCAGAGGACAGCAGCAGGTCTTTAAAGGGTAAGGATGAGTGCGAGGGCCGCGTGTCAGCCTTTCAGTACCTCTTATAAATCCCGTAACCCCCCCTGCTCCGCAGCCTGAACGATAAGGTGAGGAAGAAGAACCTGACGTCCTTCGAGCGCGACAGCCTGATGAGTAACCTGACCGGCCAGCTGGATTATAAAGGCTTCGACGCGGCCGACATGGTCATCGAGGCGGTGTTTGAAGATCTCCGCATTAAACACAAAGTGCTGCAGGAGGTGGAAGCCGTGAGTATCGCGGGCAGCCGGTCGGGAGTCTCTCTCTCTCTGGGGGTCGGGAGGTCTCTCTCTCTGGGGCTCCCTTGGGGAGGGAGGTCTCTCTCTCTGGGGGACGGAGGTCTCTCGGGAGGTCTCTCTCTCTGGGGGACGGGAGGTCTCTCTCTGGGGGTCGGGAGGTCTCTCGGGAGCTGCTGCTGTGTCACGCGTGGTTTTAACCCCCGACGGCGTTCCCTTCTCCTGCAGGTTGTTCCCCCGCACTGTATCTTCGCCAGTAACACGTCCGCGCTTCCCATCTCTCAAATAGCTGCCGCCAGTAAGAGGCCTGAGAAGGTGAGACCCCGAGCCGTGGCCGCTGCCGGTCCTCGGCTTAACTTATCCCTGTCCTCTGTTAAAGGAGAGTGTCTGGGCTGTGTGCTTTCCGATAGACGGGTGTCCCACGTGCTCCTCTCTTCACCAGGTTATCGGAATGCATTATTTCTCCCCGGTGGACAAGATGCAGCTTCTGGAGATCATCACAACAGACAAAACATCCAAAGACACCACGGCCGCCGCTGTGTCTGTTGGCCTCAAGCAGGGAAAAGTTATTATCGTGGTTCAGGTGCGTGAGCTTTGACTCGTGGGACTGTAGAATTTGCTGGCAGATCGGCCCCATCCGGCCCCCATCTATTTTCCCATTTCTACTGCTGTAAAGACTCAAACCTTAATCAGTCGTTGGTCTCGTCTTAGTTCAGGAGCCGTGCGTCTATCCCATGCATGTTTAATCCCCTTTCTGTATTAGCCTCTCCCACCTCTGCTGGGAGGCTGTTCTACACCTCATTAAAGTAAAAGGAAGTAAAACTCCTTGCCTTACATCTATTAACGGATTTCGCTGATGAACGCAGCGGACTCTTTCTTAGCGGATGTGTACGCACTGTAACGGGATTCCGGGTCTCGTTTGGGGCGATTGCCGGGGCGATGCGGCTGATCTGACGGCTCTGCGTTTTGTGTGATTTCAGGACGGACCCGGGTTCTACACGACGAGGTGCCTCGGCCCCATGATGGCGGAGGTGGTGCGTGTCCTGCAGGTAAGCGATGCTCTGTTTTTAATAAAGTGTAATGTGTTTGTAAGCGGAGCCTCGTTTCCTGCGACGCGATCTCCGCTCTGAAAGCCGGGGAGGGGGGGGTTGTTGTGTGCTTTGTGCGGGTTGTGTTGGGCCGGCTCGTTCTATACGACGTTACCGGTGATGTTACGGCGACCGGTGCTGCAGGAGAGCGCGAGGAAGGAGAGCGCGAGGAAGGAGAGCGCGAGGAAGGAGAGCGCGAGGAAGGAGAGCGCGAGGAGGTTCACGGATGGGCAGAAGGGGGGGGGGATAACGGCGTATCGGCTAAAAGGCTTATAAGAGTAATCTGCGTCTTGGCGCTAATTCGATTTCCGAGTTTGCAGAATTCTGATGCCTTCTGTGAGGTTCCTTCTCCCAAAGCACCAGAAAAGAATCATTTGTGAAGCGTGGTTTTGTAGGAAACGTTTGTTTCTTTGATTAATGCAGAGTTGCTGTTATTACAACAAAAATAAAGAAATTCATTTCCCACAACTTTATTATCAATCCATACTCTAAAAGTATATGTCGTTGAAATAGAAGTTGACTTAAAACGTATGCCATATATTCGACACAGCTGCGTCGTCATATATATATATATATATATATATATATATATGTATGTATGTAATACACAGATGGCCAGCTCCATATAATATATATCATTATCTCTGCCGGTTCTGGGGCGTTGCTTCCCTCTGTGTATTTGAGGCTTTGGGTTGAGCCGCTCTGCGTCTGTAAAATAGGAAGGCATTCTGGGTAAGTGTGATTTAGCTCCATATCAGCCGTCTTTAGTGTTCGGACCGATATTGGAGCACTTTGGGGGGGTTCAGTGTGAGATAAACCTGTGATGTCACTCAGTCTCCAGTTTTCGAAGCCTTAACGAATACTACAGTTTGAGAGTTTGCAGCCTGTTTGATGCGAATGTGCTGATTATATATATAATATATTGTTTTGTTTTTAGGAAGGGGTTGACCCCAAGAAGCTGGATGCCCTCTCTACCGGCTTTGGTTTCCCGGTGGGAGCGTCGACGTTGGCGGATGAAGTCGGCATCGATGTTGCGGCGCATGTTGCGGAGGACCTTGGCAAAGCTTTCGGGGAACGATTTGGTGGCGGAAACATTGAGCTGCTGAAAGCCATGGTAGCCAAAGGGTTTTTGGGTGAGTGAGAGGCTGGGAATGGGATTAGAATACCCGTTATTGTGATTTATTCTTTAGCTGTCCTGGCAGGCGTTCTCTGCTCACGGAAACCTCGTCTTTCTCAATAGGCCGTAAATCAGGGAAAGGTTTTTATATTTACCAAGAGGGAGTGAAGAACCGAGCAAAGAACTCTGGGACTGAGGAGATCCTGGAGAAGTTCAAGCTGCAAGCGAGGCCTGAGGTGTACGTGACCCCCTATTTTACTGAGCCTAGGGTTCTGCACCCCGCTCTTCTTGAGAAGTGCTAATAAAATATTGGCCGCCTTCCGTTTTCTACGCTGGTCTGATACTCTGCATAAACCCGACATGGATGCAGTTCCTCTCCGTGTGTCGCTGCCCGTAGCTGAAGTGTTGTAAATATTGTCGCTATATACCTGCTTTCACTTTTATTTTTATTTATTTTACTTTTTTTTTGGTAGCTCGACCGACGAAGACATCCAGATGCGCCTGGTCACAAGATTTGTGAACGAGGCCGTGATGTGCCTGCAGGAAGGCATTCTGAGCAATCCTATAGAAGGAGACATCGGGGCCGTCTTCGGCCTGGGATTTCCACCCTGCCTTGGAGGTATTTTGTTATGATGTAACATGTCACGTGTGACTAATCTCACATTCACACACACACTCCACTGTGTAATATGAGACCGTCGATCCTAGTGTTAAGACTTTTTGGATTAAATGAGTTAACGTTCCTTTTTATTAGGTCCGTTCAGGTACGCTGATGCCTATGGGGCTGGGCGCTTAGTGGACAGAATGAGGAAGTATGAGAGTGTGTACGGCAGCCAGTTCACTCCGTGCCAGCTGCTTATTGACCACGCCAAGGACCCCAGCAAGAAGTTCCACCATTAGACATGTGTCCGATGTGGGCATGCTACCACAGACGAGGAGGCGCGACCATCCCTGGCCATCGTGTGACGTCCGCCGTCCAATCACACAGGACGGTACACTCTTCTAACCTCGCTAATGAGCCGGATGTGCCTTACCTGTTCCCCGACCCAAGCACCGGGTCCCAGCACTATCGAAGCTTTTGTTTAAAGTTTTAGGGTTTCATTTTTGCACTTACTGCTGCCGATGAGAAGGCATTTAAACTGTGGTGTCTGATCCGGGGGAGGCCGTTGTTCTGGTGCAGGGCATCCATTCCATTGCAATGTGGACAGTACCAATAAAACGACTAAATATATTGTCATGGATTGCGCCTTTATGCTTCTTCACTTTCAGAACGAAAAAAAATTAGCATTTTCCAATAAATGGAGGTTTAGAACAAGAATGTCGGATTCTATTGGCGCATTCTTAGTCTTATTTAGCTTCCCTTCTCCTCATTGGGTGGGTTCTTTGTTTTTGGGTTTCACCAAGGTTTTTGCAGGTAATAAGTAGGGATGCACCAAAACTGAAAATTCAGCATTCACTCTTTATAAAAACCCACACTTTTGCTAAAAATAAGTAACACGCCAAAATTGGACAAAAAAAATCAATAATATTATATATTATATCTATATATCAGCAGTCACATGCCTATCATGCCCAGGCATACAGTGCTTGCTAGAACCTGGGCATGATAAGAGTGTGATTACAGCCTCTCTATGTCTATGCCATGCCACACACACCCATGCTATCACACACGCAAATACTCATGCTATCTCACACACACACCCATGCTATCACACACACGTGCTATCACACAGACACTCTTTCACAAGCATTCACTGATCCATATACTCAATCCATACTTGCTCATAGCCGAAGGGTTTCTTTGTCACATGAGTGGATCTTCTTGGAAGAATATGTGTATTTAGAATAGGAGACCATTTAAAGTATGAATAAGGATGAGAACCCAAAACAAAGTACTGCATCTGTCTCATTTCATAGCAGGCAAGGAGAGCGTGATAACCACTACACTACAGAAAGAGCGTGATAACCACTACACTACAGAAACCTGATAAGGCTTATGTGTTGTAGCCTCTCTGACTGTGCCCTTTATGTGAAAACACGTCGAAGGAAAAACTCGACTACTGACTGCGTGAAAATATGTGGTTTTAAATAAGTAGCAAAAGGAAAGCTGTTTCTGCCCGGTTTCGAACCGGGGACCTTTCGCGTGTGAGGCGAACGTGATAACCACTACACTACAGAAACTGAGCTGCATGATCCTTGCTGACAATTGTGGCTGTATCTGAAGCAGAGAAACTTCACTGGTGACAGGACTATGAACTGTTTAGGGTTTAGAGCCAATGTTGGGGGTCAGCAAAACGCTGAGACATGTCACATGTCACATGATTTACACCCCGGCCCAACCTGTGACGTAGTTAACAACTTACAACTATGCACCAGGTCTTCAGAGCTAAGCAGAATTTTTCTCCGTTTCCAGGGATCTTGCCAACGACCTAAAACAGTCTTAGAATTTCCTATGTTCCTGATTAGTAGCTATTATTAACATGGAACATGTGACATGTCTTTGTGACATGATTGGATCCTCTCCTGAAGGAGTACGTGTGTATAAACGGTATGGCGATGGAAGCATGGACGAGGAAGAAAACCTTAAAGAAGCTATCGCCTTTTGAGTATACTATCAGCACTCGTATAGCACCCCTTCTGTGTAGGTGTCAAACCCCTTGGAGGAACCTGCCCCCAATACCCGCCGGCTTGTACACCGATCCATCTGCATGTTCAGCGGGTCTGGGATTCTCTGCGCACACGATTCAACCTGCCCCCTCCTCTGCTAGCCAGGGAACGTTTAAAAGTCAGCTCGTTCCACATTGCCTGGTGTAGCGTTCCCTGAGCGCCGTCTCTTGCAGTCTTATTTGTTGCTGACCTCGATTGTTATAGCGCTTATTTCTTCCTCCTGCGTTTGTGACATCATACATACATAAGCTGCCCATTTCGGATGTAGAAAGCTACACGGACTGTGAAGAGCGCGACAGAAACCGTAAAGCCTTTCTAAGTGACGCTTCACTATAAATGGATCCCGCTTTTCATGATCACAATAATCTTTGAGATGTGGGATGTAATTATTACCTGCCGTCTGATGTCTAGGAAGACGCTCTCCTTATAATTATTCCTTCCAAAGCAGGTACTGCTCAGGCATTGAGTATCTCCATAACAGAGTCTTTACCCACCTACCCCCATATTATCCCTCCCCGTTCCGATTGTCTTTCTGTATTAGATCCGTGGTACGCAGATACAGGAATGATCATTGAGCTCTCCATTAAATGAAGGTCTAGTTAGCTCTCCACCCTTGCTCCTTTTACCCTGCGCCGTCTTCTTTTGAATGCCCGTAATAACGCACGTCTTCCGGAATCATAGTCATTTCTTTCATTGTTCGTAGCTGAGCCTTAAATATCGTCGTTCCAACCACACTTTTCACATCGAGAAAGTCACCTCCTCACCAGACAGGGGATTCTGGAGCTTTACAGCCCTTAAAACCGGCTCCTCAACCCCCGAGGTTTCCTCATTAGTGGAGTCCAGCGAAGGCTTTAAATGCTTGACTGTCGCACTGGGCTAAAACGCAGGCAGTCCCACGCATTCCGCAGCTTGGTAAGAGAAATCAGGTGGACTCGACAAACTTGGAGCGACGGAATCTGGAATATTCATGCGTTGGGTGTTATTTTAAGGCATTCACTGGGCATGCGCTGAATTCTTGCTTTGTTTTGAGCAAATAAATAGAACCCGTCTTTCAAGGTTTACTCACCATAACTTATATAATTGGTATTTCTTGGCTACCCCAAGCTTCAACTATTAAGCCAGCGCCACAACCTCATGCTGCTGAGTCCCATGAAGGATGAAACAGCCGTCCATGAGCGGTGATCCAGCTGCTGCACCTCTTACCTGTCCTGTACGGCGGGGCGATTGCTTTCACCGGATCCGGGTATAAAGCGGATATAGAGGCAAAAGGTGGTCATTATTGACCTTATTTGCATGCCCCTACCCAGAATCCCCTGTGGTTGTGGCAGCACCATGAGATTTCTGAGGGAAAAACAAGTCTTCTGGCGTGTCTGGTGTCTGTAGATGAGAGATTAATAATACTTCTATTATTATTAGTAGTAGTTATATTATTAGTATTATTGGTAGTATTAATGGTATTAGAAGTATTAGTACTTGTCTGGTGTCTGTAGATGAGTGTTTAATAATAATAATAACGCTTCTACTACCCCCTTAATTTTAGTGGCGGGGTCTCCATCACCTTTACTCACCATAACTCATGTAATTGGTTTTTCTTTATTTATGAATCAGAAAAATACGCCAACATTATCTGCAATGCCCACTACATGCAAGATTAGAACAGAAAAGAGCTTGCACTCTAACGGAAGCGGTATAATAAGGGAAGGCGCAGTGCGGGGGGGGATTTTCGATATCTGTCTCATTTTTTCCCTCCCCTGTCTGTATTTCAGTGCGTTGCTCAGCGATGTTCCGCCTGCACTCACCATCCCTTCTCCCAAACGGTCGGTATAAGGGAGATCGCGCAAGGTGAGCCGACTCCACTCTGTCCCTTTTAACATCATCGGCCGGACGACAGATGCAATGCCAACTACCATCTCTTTAATGAGAACATTTTGTTATTTTCACACAAAAAAAAAGGAACAACATCATAACGGGAATAAAAAAAGAAGAACAGCATAGTAACGACTGGGCCAGTAGCCGGCTTGGTATTTACAGCCCTATTTGCACGATCAGCGCAGTTTCGTATCAGTTAGTGTTGCTTTTGCGTTGCTTTTGTGTGTTTTTCATAAAATGTCATCCCTTTTTGCGCCTGTTTTATGATCGGATACAGAATCCCAGGAAACGCAGCCGACAGCTGGGCGAAGCCAATCGTAGCTTACGTTTTGTGCAAATTGTGCTATTTATACCACTGAGCGGATCTAACAGGGGCAGACCCTGCGAGACGTCCATCGATAGCCCTCGGGCGAGACCGCTCCGGTCAGGCGCTGTTACTAGGCCTAGGGGTTAGCATTAAGTCCGTAGGCGACGGTCTCGGTCATATTTTCGGCCTCCAGCCCTTGATAAATTGCATGATTTTTTTCACTTGAAGCTTGGTGAGTTTGAAGTCGTCGGAAAGAATTTCCTCCGTGAGCTGCACGAAAATGCTCCCGTCGATGCGTTCCTTTATGAAGAACGTCACCACGTCCTCCGACAGGCCGATAAACCTGAGGCACCGAGACACCTCCTCCACCGACAGGGTGGATAGGTCGGAGGGTGGGTGCCAGGTGTGGGGCTCCCCGGGGAACCGGGGCATTCCTGGAGTGTGAGGAGACGACGCGTTTGAATTCATTCTGGAGGACACCGGCGGCACCTCGATGACCCCTTGGGTCAGGTAAACTCTGGTGATACCCCCTTCTGCCCCTCTCAGGATAGTAGGCGAGAGCGGGGCTGTGCTCCTGATGACAATATTTTCAGTCTCAAAGCCTTTTGTCATCCTGGGTGGGGGCACGGGACACGAGCCGGTCCCACCGGCTTTAAAGATGGGTTCGGGTACGAAACGCAGCTCAGATCCAACAGAGAGAGAACCCGGAGAGGAGCTCTGACCGCTACTCACATCGAAAGGGTCGAGGACGTCAGACGCACACGACGGGGGCGACTTCTGCCTCTCCAAGGGGTCCAACCGCTCTCCGGAGGACGAGGGAGTGGAGGCAAAGGCCGGGTTGGCAAATGGATTGAGAGCTCCAAAGGGGGCAAATCGTTTCTGAGTTTGCGGGGGCTTCAGTCTAGGGCAGCTGTAGTATGTTTTAATTGCGGCGTCTGTACTCAGGAGCGGAGTCGATTGGCCGCTGGCCACGCTAGGGCCGCTGTCAGGGTAGGCCCAAGAGTCTGACCATGATGTGTGCGTGGGCTGCGAGGTGGAAGCCATGGTTCCTGACATCTGGCGGCTGGAGGCATCCCCGGCCTTGCAGTCGCCCCACGTGCAGGGGTAACAGTACAGGGAGTAGGAATCCGGAGAAGGGGAGCAATTCCCGCTGCGATTTCCTGATCTGTCGGGAAAGCAAAAGAAACGTTTCAGCCACGGACAGCCATGGACCGCCACGGACCACCACGGACAGCCAGGGACCACCACGGACAGCCAGGGACCGCCGCGGACAGCCAGGGACAGCCAGGGACCACCACAGACAGCCAGG
>VKOC01034305.1:0-11277 GCA_009364415.1 Spea multiplicata | reverse complement strand
CATCAAAGAGGACCACATATTATGAAACTAGTTATATTTTCAATGAGAGGGCTGTTTGTTGGGGAGTTGGATAACCCTTTGGTTAGGGCAACAATTCTTAAGAGGTCATCTCCATTTACTATGGCCATGATCTATAACTTTATTAGATTCAGAGTGGATCGGGAGTCTCAGTCCACAGGTCTGGCAACCTTTTGGGTTGATCTTCCTAACCTAGAAATCGAGCGACTCATAAGTGCAACAACTCTAAGCACTCTGCTTTTGGTCTCTCACTCTTTTAGTGAAATTTTCTTAGATATCTTGCACTGAGCTCATGTCATCCCCAAGCTGTAATTCAGGATGTCCAAAATGCCACGTTCCTTATATGAACCTTCCTCATTGTTTGTTTCCAAGAATTGTGCTCGGTTTGGGATTTTCCCACCAGTTGACAGCCCTAGTATGTTGGCTAAAGAAAAAACTACTACTACCAGTAATTACCATTTCTGAGGTCTGCAAGAAGGAGATCTTTCGTCAAAGTATTCACCAGGATCCACCAGTGTTGGATATGTGTACCCAGGTTGAAATTCATATTTCAGTTGGATTGGTTGAACTCTTTTTTTCAATAAATGGTCCCCAGGACAGTTTGACTAGATGTTGTCAGGAATTGGTTCATCTTATTTCTGTCAGAAGTTCCCACTGTGGACACACTCATTAATGTATGTGACCAACTATTCTACTAAGTATTTTTGGGCACTGGGGCAAGGTTGGCTTTTGACACAGGCTGGATTGCAGTGAAGGGGGTATAGCGCGTAACAGATGGGGCTTGGCACTACAAGGGATCGCACAGTGTGTGAGAAATTGTCAATGATATCAGCTCAAATCCACCAAATTTGTCATCAAATGTTCTTCTATTTAAACTCTAGTGGCCTAAAGCTAATAACAATAGAACATACTGTACCTGACTACTTTTTATACAGGGAGTATCTATGTTATAGTCAAAATCAATTGTCTAATATTTCAAGTGTCCGAAATTCTGCCAGAATAATAACATCGTAAGTAAATAACCTTTATTTTAAAATATGATTATTCTTTGTAGAAGAATACAATTTTCTTTGGATTAGCTGCATTTCAAATGCTACCCTGTTAACGTACATGGCAATTTTAAAGAGTGACACAAAATCTGCAAACAATTGCCCATCATGATATAAAAATACATACCTATATTTAGCAAATCCTATTTATACAAATACAAGAAAGCCATATTTGAACTTTACATTAACATAAGGAATGTGTTCATGCCCAAGTGGCCTTAGACTGCTTTTTCTTCTCAGCCTCCTGGAGCCTTCTCTAAACTGATATGTTATCACGTGTTATACTTCATTTGATTAGGTAATCATTAGTTTACATTTCCTAAACGTATGCCTATAATGATTGGTTTCTTACAGTTAATGACTGTGCACTAAACATTCGGTTTAATAGGCAAAATATTATTTTGTTACACCATTTTCACATATTGAGCAGCAGGAAAACTGATTTCATTTAATCAAATAATGCATTTTATTTATGTTAATTAATACACACTATTTCTTCAATTTCTCATAAATCTTCCATCTGCCCAAAAACCCAGAAATGCAATAGTGGTCTTATAGGACCACGACAGCACTCATCTAATAAAATATGTATCACATGACCCCCAATTTATTTTTAACTACCACATTTTCTTGAACCCCTTCCCCCAATAATAAAAACACAAGACCATAGTGAGTCTTTGGAATGGGTAAAGCCACAGCCCTTTATTTAACATGTGAGACACACCGTGACCCAACAGTAAATGTATATAACAATGGGCAACTTGCCCTGTATACCCCCCAACCACCTTGGCCACACCTACTGGTGACCACCCAGAGAGGTAATTCTCATATTAACCCTTTAGGTTAGTAGCACCTATACCAATTACCACAGTACCGAGTTTTTCCACATGCCGTAGACCGTTACTTTTACCTTCCCTTGGGACCCAGCCCGCAGAAGCCAACCCAACCAGACCAGAATCAACTGCCCTTTTACCAATTCTTCAAGAACCAAAAAATAATTAAACAGATTTGAACATGAGAATCCCCCAGCCACTGCTACCCAAAAAAAAGAAACAGCTGTAAAATCAGGGAAGGTGGGTGTGATATGCTATTTACTTTAAACAGGTAAGTGTCCAATAGCCAAGAAGTCGCCTCCTACTCCCCCACTGTCACCCACAGACTTTACATTGTTTAACCTTTTATTCACTCAAAACAACCCTAACCTGCCACTTCTCATAGGCTGACCCTAAATTAACCTTAAACATAACCTGGTCCTGAATTCCCACCAACTAGCTGACCCTTACCTCACCATAATTCTAAACCTGTTGATGCCGCCTCTCCCTTCATTTTGGGGTCAGGTTCAGGTCAGGGCTGGCTTTCTTGCCCTCAGTGATAATAAGAACTTCCTTAGCTACAGAATGGTAGGAGCTGTAGCTTGCATTCTCCTTCAGTTCTGTGTGCCAGAATGACCTGGAAGACAGATCATAAAATGGGTGCTGACATCATATATCATTGCTATTCAAATATACATTTATTGTTGTGTTAAATGCTGGAATCTTAACATAATTTGTAATTTTTAGACTTGGGCGCCAGCCAACTCTTCATGTTCATCTTTGTGTTCATCTTCGTGGGGGAAAAAATCTTTGTATTCCGGGAATATTCGACGAGTCTTGTCTTCGGTTTGGGAGAATAATCATGTGTATTCTTTGTGTTCGTTTTTTTTTTCGTACAAGCAACTCTATTGGTCGCCTGCAGGGGCCTCCTCTGCCATCAACCAATGAAGTACACCTGTTGGCGACCAAAAGGGTCACTCATACAGATTTTTTAAATCCTGGCCCAGCAACTTGGCCAGCAGAGACCACTGGTCTCCCTTCTATAACAGTTAAAGGTCTGTACAAGCGACTTTATTGGTCGTTCGAACAGACTTTTAACTGTTGGAGCAGGGAGACCAGTGGTCACTGCCAGCCAAGTTAACCCCTGACAGTAAACCTACAGATTTCTGCTTCTGCCAACTCCTGCGATGCTGTGGAGATAAGGTAGGCTAGATGGGGAATGGACCAGGAAGATTAGTAGACGAACACGAAGATTCTTCATATTGTGTGTCTTCGTCTTCGTGTGCATTTTACTGCCACTATCTTCGCTTCTTCGTTACGAACATAAAAACGCACTCTTCATGTTCGTTTTCATGTTCGCCAGAAGACGAATGCACAAGTCTAGTAATTTTACAGGTGAATCTAAACAACATGCAATGTGATACAATTAGACAAGTATGGTGTAAGATGAAAAAAACAGGTAAGGTTCATTGCTGGTAGAATGCTAATGTCAATGTGAAACCATTCTTGTGTTAGATGGCTACACTGGTACCTGTCAGGTATGTCGGGGTCGGAGCACAGCGCAGAGAGACACCGTGTACAACGCAGTATTGAAAGGGTTGATCGAATAAACAAAGTCCAGAAAGCCAGCCAAGGGTCAAAATCCATGAAATCCAAAATAGCAATGTTCAGCAGCAAGGGTTAATAGAAATAAGCAAAGTCGAGAAAGCCAGCCAAGGGTCAAAATCTGTGAAATCCAACATAGTAATGTAAAGGGTAGGGGATACGGCAAGGAACTTAAACAACCAAGTACCTTCCCCCCTCCAGTACTGGTGACTGTCCATCACCTCCTAACCCCTCCTCCCTGGCTGCCCACAGCAGTGTTGGACCGCAGGACACGCCCCCGCCATCCCACTCGTCCCAACAGAGGCCAGGGATGTGGTCCGCAGCTCGTGGACGCGGTCTGTGACCGCATGGTACGCAGCTGAAGATGCGGGTGCCCGGTGAAGTCCCGGCGGGCAAAAACGCTCGTGGACGGCGGGGAGAGCAGGTAGGATCCTGACAGTACCAAACATATTCTTGTATTAAATCAATGTAATATATACGATATATGATACCTGTATACCAGTGCTAGTAATTGCTCATCAAAACAAGCATTGTAATACTACATAAGATGTTTGTCATAGGATTCTTATTATAAATTTGCATGTAGATTGCAATATTGTGATACTCATGTAAATTTTGCATCAGAAACATTTCAAGTTTCTGATTCAAATAATAACATCCTAAATATATTTGCAAAGCTCAGATTATATTACCAAAGGTAACTGTTGCCATTTCAATTATTAGGATAGAATAACCGGATATATGCTTCTGTGTCTTTATTGAAACATATCAACTGCTTCACTTCCTGTTCAGGAGGAAGGAGGTGATAACAACAAAAACATTATTTATACTTCTCTTAACCATACAATGTATTACATAGGCTACAGCGCTGTGAGAGCACTTTCAGTTTATATCTCAACAGTAACAATTAAGACCAGATCCCAAAACATATCCATATCCGGTGGAACCTTTTCAATTTGTAATCTAGAATATATTACAGTCTCTTGACAAGCCAAGAAAAGCTGCTGTAAATTGTGAAAAAAATAGAATTGTGAAATCAGGGGCATTGCTGGAAACCACTGGGCCCTGGTGTGAAAATTGCACCAGGGCCCCCCAACTTCAATAGCTGGTCTGTTCCATCATTGCCTTCAAACAACTTGTCCGTGCATTCTTTGCTCCCTTAAACATACACTCTGGCACACATATGTAAACACATGCAAGTTACACACACTTACTCATACTCACTAACACACGTACATATTTATTCTAACACACACTTTCACCCTCGTTACACATCCGTGCTTGCACACACAATTACACATCCATGCTCATGCACACATGTATAATTACACATCTATGCTCCCACACAAAATTACACATCCATGCACCCACACACAATTACACATACACACAAATACATATCTATGCTCACACACAAGCACTTACACACCCATGATCACACACACAATTGCACATCCATGATCAAACACACAATTACACATCCATGCTCACATAAATATACATACATCCCACCTCGCTCCCACCCCCGCTTACCTCGGTTTCACAGCGGGTGTCAGAATCAGGAACGGAGCGTAGCGCAGGTTTGATAAGCAAGGTTTTAATGAGCAACCAATAATAAGTCCCAACAAAAGGAAAACGGCAGTGTAGTTAATGAAATATTTCCAAGGACAAAGGCAGACAGCGTAGTCGAAAACAGTTCCAAGGTCAAAAGGCAGGCAGCGTAGGTTCATAAACGAAGTCACAGTTCTAGTATAAAGGGCAAAGGCAGGTAGAGGAATCTGATAAAGGGGAGCCAAGGGTCAAATACCTTAAAGACACGTAGAAAGTTCAAAATCTTCTGGAAGTAGGTGATAGGGAATCCACAGGCAAGCAGCTCAACTAGCAAGCCAATTGGGAAGGGGTTATTGGGTTTTTATAGGGTCTCTGCTTAGAGGTCTCCTCCCCTTCACACCTGATTACCTCTTCTGTACACCTGTTCCCCTCCTCCACACACCTGGTGCTCTCCCCTTGGTGTGAGAAGGATAGGGGTAAGGGATTCTGGCTCCTCCCCTGATTGGCAGCTCCCTCCTGCCTCCCTCTGTCCTCCAGGGCGAAGCCACGCCCCCCGCCATGAGGAAAGCGCCCGATTTTGCCAAGCGCGGCGTGCGGCAAAATCGAGGCCAGGGATATGGCCTTCCCCACGGACGATCGTTTGCGCCACGAGGAAGCCGGCGTCCGGAACCCGTTCCCCGTGATGGCGATCCCCGCCGCGAGGTAGGTGGCCGTTCCCGGTCCTGACAGCGAGTTCATGTGACATAACGTGACCCCAATACGTTCCTGCCTCCCCATGCTGGTTCAAATTAGTTTTGAAGAGGCCCTTTCAACATGGACCACAGTGGTCCAGGTCTGAAGGAACCTTTTTAAACAATTTTGAACCAATACAAGGAGACAGGAACACATAATTACGCCACTCTGTGAAATTGCTTTTTCATTGTTTCCTCCACACACCTGGTGCCCTCCCCTTGGTGTGAGAAGGATAGGGGTAAGGGATTCTGTCTCCTCCCCTGATTGGCAGCTTCCTCTGTCCTCCAGGGCGAAGCCACGCCCCCGTCACGAGGAAAGCGCGGCGTGCGGCAAAATCGAGGCCGGGGATATGGCCTTCCCCACGGACTATCGATTGCGCCACGAGGGAGCCGGAGTCCGGAACCCATTCCCCGCGACGGCGATCCCCGCCGCGAGGTAGGTGGCCGTCCCCGGTCATGACAGCGGGTTCACGTGATATAACGTGACCCCAATACCTCCCTGCCTCCCCATGCTGGTTCAAATTAGTTTAGAAGGGGCCCTTTCAACATGGACCACAGCGGTCCAGGTCTGAAGGAACCTTTTTAAACAATTTTGAACCGATACAAGGAGACAGGAAATTGCTTTTTCATTGTTTCGTAACATTTCCAGTGGTATTACTTTATTAAATTATGTTATCAAAGGTTTCATATGTATGTTTTTTTATATTGACATTAAAATTAATCTTCTGCTTAAGATGTGTTGTGTATGTGTATATGTGTATATATATATATATTTCAAAATGCATTCAAATGGTAAAATAGGTGCTTGTGGGTTTTTTTGTGGAGCTGTGTAACTATCACCAGGGGCACATTGTGTAACTAAACTGGTTTGGGTGCTTGTCATTGGAAGCATACCTGCCAGGACTTGTTTTGTTGAAGTTGACCTTGATCTGATCCCTTTGTCTATATGTTTTAGCTCAATACAAAAAAAGGATTGCCATGGAGCACAGTAAGAAACCAGTGGACTCCATTACAATATTAATGTTAGAAATGAATATAGGGAGCAAAGGTTCACGTACATTTGGTGGACGCACCCAGTTATGTGAGAACACAAAAATACATGAATATATAAAAACAGTCTGTATTGCTGCTTTATTTTGTAAAAAGGTGACCCTTTTATTGTGCAATGGAGTCACCCAGGGACATGCAAAAATGTATATGGAATTTCAGTCAAAGAACGGCCCTAGGAGACGGTCTTTTTTGGCCGTGAACATCCTCATGTAATGCCCTAAATGCAAGATCTATACATATTAATAAGTATTTACATATACTTTCAAATAATAGCAAGCAGAAATACTGACACACTATTGAGTCTTGAAAAGTGCAAAATTATTATTATTATTTATTGTTTTATATAGCACCATCAAATTCTGTAGCGCTGTACAATGGGTAAAATATTAACTCTGTTTTCAGTTGGTATTTGAGGAAGTCTCCCTTTTTACATAACCATACATAACTTTTTATTTTAATATGAATTGATATCATATTATTGGAAAATACATGCTTTACTCTTGTGCTTACTTTCAGCAATTGACTAAACTCTGTTTTATGAAAAATCTTATTTTCCATCTGCCAATAACTGATGTGCTGCCTTTCTGTTGTAGTGAAATGTACCATTATATCAGTCCTTTTTTATATTATTATTATTATTGTTGTTATTAATATGTATCAGAAGCAGTATGTGTTTAAACATACTCTCCAGCATTGACCCAGAGCCTCTTGCTCTCTCCCTAATTCTGCAGTGTATAGGGAACCACTGGAATGACTGGTACAATGAGGCAGCAGATTGGTGAGAAAGGAACATTAGTCTGGCAACAGGATGTTCAGGATGTGTTTGAGTGGAAAAGGGGCATTAAGGAGAAGATCAGTTTGCAGGGAGATGGATCATTTAGAAAAAAGCCCAGCACCATAACCAGAGATCCTCGAACACACTCAAACAAACACCAAACATTTAAATCAAAGTAGATCAGGACAGTGGAAAATTCCACTAGGAAATTGCGTTGAGAGAAACAGTCCCTGAACCAAACCAGAGCCAAATCACAGACACTTGATTGCCTAATGTTACACTAAGCTGCACCGGAGGAGAGCCAACCAGTGTTGAAAAGTAAGATCAAAGAAGACAAGCTAAAACAGTTCACTCATTCAAACTTTAACTCCCCACCCCAAGGTGCACATGAAAAAAACACTAAGAAGATGTTTGTCTTGAACAGATTAATACGTGAATGAGTTAGAAACAATGCTGACAGCATGAATTCTAAATGTGTTTTATACAAGTTCCTTGGCTAATGGGGGATAGGAATTTTATGCCATTAATGGAACAGTATGTGTATTGTGCTTGTTATGGACATCCTGAGAATCAAAGTTGAATTACATAACATATATGCAATGAGGAAATTATCATTCAAATGTAATACATTGAAAGGCTTCATTATTTCATAAATGGTAGTGTGCTATTTTGTTGATGGGTTTAGGTGTAATTGTTAACACTACATCTGGCAAGCAGACAGGACATTGCATCAAAGCTGAGATAAATACACTCATTGAACTATCATGTAAACCAGAAACAAATTTCACATAATAGGATAAGAAGTTGTGTCGAAACATAAGGTCAATAATGTTCCCTCTGACCTCTAACAATCTAGAAAAGTAAATGTGCCGTTATTTTCTTTGTAATCAATGGTGATGAATGGATAATATAAACTAACAGAATATAATAACAGCGTTTTTTATTATTACTACAATTAGTGTTGTTGTAGTTGGTTAGAGGAGGTCAGGGTCAGATTTCCCATTTATGTAGACCACAGCTTTAGGGTGCTAGATGAAAGGGAAGAAGCTTAACAGCATTCATGGCCACTTTCGCGAATGCTCCATTCACTTTAAACAGACTATACCAATGTTTTTTGTTACTTCATCTGAGAAAGGAAAAGTGTCTGTTGGTGTAAATGTTGGTGTAAATAACAAGTCTTCTCAATGTGACTGACATCTGAGGTACATCTGGTGAGATGTCCACTACAACTCTTGTTGCTGCCTGCCCCTGATTCTGAGACTTCCCTCATTGTATGCCTATGTTCTCTCTAAAGGGACAGATCACTGTTCCTGACAGCCCCACTAAAGAAGAATACTTAGTAAAGTACTATGTGAGTACTTTAATATACTTACTTAAAATATGGAAAAAGTAAGTCTTACCTCATACCTCCTCCATACACCGATTCTTAAGATGCGCATGAGGGTCTGAATAGACACCCCATATGCAGCATTTACTGAATGAGAGCAAACTAGTGGTAAGTATGTCATATGCAGACATATGTTTTCACCCCTTTCATGACAAAGCCAGTACATGTATGGGCTCACGATGCAATCCATTCTTGACAAAGCCTGTAAATGTGTGGGCTGCTTTTAAATTGTTGCAATCTCTGCAGTCAACGACTTTAAAGCATGTAGTGAGGCTAGCTGTGGACGAGGAGAGAAAAGCCCTCACCCCCCCCAAAATGACCATTTAACCGATCAATAAAAATATTGGTGGAAATTCTTGCATGAAAGGAGATAAAATACTGGCATTTTAAATACTTATGGGGTATGATTTCATGGGGTAAATTGAATTGGCCGGCTAATTTGAAAAATGCACACTTCCCACATCTGGCCTTTTAGCCCACAAACAGCCCAACAAACCCATGCATGGGTGGTATCACTGTACTTGGGAGATGTTGCTGAACATATATCAGGTTGTTGTTTAGCAGTGATCCATACCAGAAGCTGTAAATTCCTGTTGTGGAAAAAACACACAACAGAGTCGATGGTAAAATGTGGGCATTTAAAGAGTTACAATACCAGGATTTGAAATACCCTGGGTATTTTTTTCAAAAATATATGATTTGATAGGGTTACATTGGCTGACTACAAAGATCTCCCAAATAGGACATGGGGTAGAATTTTCAAAATGTCAAAATTCCAATTTGAAGAATGCACACTTTCCAAATGTGGTATTTTAGTCCCGAAACAACCCAACAAACCCATGAATGGGTAGTATCACTTTACTCAGGTGATGTAGCTGAACACGTATTAATATGTGGTTTGGCAGTGACATATACCAGGAGCTGTAAATTCATACCTGAAGTAAAATGTGTGTGAAAAATAACAAATTACTACCATAAAGTTTGACATAGGCTGGTGGTAGAATTGGTGCATGGGAAGAGTTATATAAAGTGGGAAAAATACAGAGAGATATAAGACTCTATTTAGCAGGTTTTTTAATTATCTGTATTAGCTTTTGCAGATGAGTAAAAGATTATTTCAAATAACAGTAAGAAAATCTTTAGAGTAAATTAGATAATATGATAAAAATAACGGTATCTAAAGAAAGCCTTTGCTTGTCCTGAAAAAGACAATATAATGTATGTGGGTGCACTAAATTAGAAAAAATGAGAACAAAATTACAGCTAAACAGAAATGTCTTGTCATTAAGGGGTTAATCGTCTGCACAGAAAAAAGGGGAACTACATAAGCAAAGGGGCTAATACACATAGGGGGATTCTGCAGAATCTTACCATACATTTCCAAATAGGAGTCTTTGGAAGGGCCGTAGGAAGGGTGAGGCGAGTGAGGCACTTGCCTCTAGCGCATCTGCGAGGGGGCGCACAGCCACCCGATCAGCAGCTGCACCCTCCAGGATTGGTTGGGAAGATCACAGATCTCCTGAACCAGCTCAACAGGGCCCAGTGATGAATCTCATTCCTGCCAGCAATGTGATTCACCACAAAGCTCCTAAAAAAACAATAGCGATTCTATAGGGGAGGGGGCGAGCAGAAAGACCGCCTCCCCTAGGCTGGTCTTCAGGGGACTAACGAGGCAGCTGCACGATTGTGCTCTCCCCAACCAGCCCGGCTCATCAGGCGCCCCCGTGGGCAGTGCGCACCCAGGCACCATCAGCGCTGGTCTGGGGTGGAGGTGCCCGATGAGCAGGGCTGGTTGGGGATATCACAATCCCCCTCCAACCGGCCCAACATTAGTGAGCGCGAGGTCTGTCAATTCAGACCTCAGCTTCCGTTCTCCCTAACCACTACGCACCGACAAATGATGCAGAGCACTGGGATATGACATCACCCCGGTGCGCTGCATCAATAGCCGGCGCATAGTGATAAGGGAGCACTAAAGCAGAGGCCTAGAGTGACAAACCTCACTCTCACACCACAGGATGGAAGATAGAAGATGATGGAAGATGAGAAAAGTAAGAGATGGGAGAAAGGGGTGTAAGGGCTGTGTATGTGTGTGTTTGTAAGCTGATGTGTGTGTAAGGTCTGTGAATATGTGTGTTTGTAAGCTGATGTGTGTGTAAGGGCTGTGTATATGTGTGTGTTTGTAAGCTTGTGTGTGTAAGGGCTGTGTATGTGTGTGTGTTTGTAAGCTGGTGTATGTGTGTAAGGGCTGTGTATGTGTGTGTTTGTAAGCTGGTGTGTGTGTGTATGGGCAGTGTGT
>VKOC01034304.1:0-18239 GCA_009364415.1 Spea multiplicata | reverse complement strand
TTTATGAGTGTTTGTTTGCCTTCTGCACGCGGGGGGCATTTCGCTGTCTGTGTTTTGCCCCTACATGTGATACGAATGGTGCTGAGGGGAGAAAATCCTCCTGTCTACCCCATGTCACCTGCCCCATGTCACCTGCCCCATGGCACCTGCCCTATGTCACCTGCCCCATGGCACCTGCCCTATGTCACCTGCCCCCTACCCCTGTCAGATACGTCGGCCCCACTCCGGTCCGGGACCCTCACACTGATAACCCTTTTTGAATATTCATTGGGGGGTCCGAAGCGAATGTATTCTCGCTCTCATCATTCCCAGCCAGCCGAGCGCTGGAAGAAGCCTGAACTGAGTGTGCGGCAGCAGCAACAACCATCATCCCGACCCGACGCGTCCCCCGGTTGGGAGGGGCAGATTTCGGGGCCCCTGCGCCCAAAACGTTCTTTCACCGAAAGGGTGGGTATTAACCCTCTGTGTGCCAAGGGTTGGGGGTCTGCACTCAATAAGAAGACATCGGACTCGGCGACACCAAAGGCTCCCACACACAGGACGCTTGGCCCAAGAGCTTGCAGTTGTCTGAGGCAGGGGTGCAGTAAGTCATGTGCCCCATAGACGGGGGTAAAATCCAGGGCAGTTAAGTCTCGTGATTTACAATATGCAATAAAACTTCTACTAATAGAAAAAAAACGTATTATGATATACTTGGGGAATTGTAGTGTGATGACGTCATTCCCAGCCCTGCGGAATCTACCTCTTGACGAAACATTTTTCTCGTTTTTCTCTATTACGATTTCTACGACGTTCTGAATAGCTTGAAAAAAACATTTCCAGTAACACTTGTGACGTAATTATTCACATAGCCAGAGCCATTGAGATTTACGTCATATTCCATTTTCTGTGATGACCGAATTCACTGAGAATTCATTATTTGCCCCATCGGTGCCACAGTGCCCCAATTCTGTAAACACAAGAAAAACTGAAAAAAAAACCGGCCGTGGGGTAAATGGGTCAGGGGGTCGCCAAGAAGATCACAGTGTCCTTGACCAGACCTGGGGGGGTGTGGGGGTAAAAGGGTGGTGATCTTTTTGAAAAATACTGCCTCCGCTTGAGCCGGGTAGGAAGCAATGGGGGTCTGTGACTAGTTAGGGGGGCAAGAGTGAGGAAAGAGTGGCGGGTCTGAACCCCTTTTAACCGTGAAGTTTCGTTGACTTTCCCTCCTGCGTTTTTTACCGATTCTTAACTTGCCTGCGATCCCCGGGGGTTGGTTCGACTTCTAGTGAATTCGGTTCCGGTGGGCTTCATGGTAAACGCCGGATTCAAACCGAATTCACAAGAAGGTGTTATTTATCTTTTTTACGTTTATTTCTATTTTCTTTCCAGAAATTAGATTTTTTTTTTTATATTTTTTTCCGTTACCGGAGATATATTGAAAAAACGTCCAAGAAACCCGATTGCCTTTTGTTATAAAGTGCAATAAAACCTGATATTCCATACAATAAAATACCCCGGGACCCCTCTGCAGTCACCCGGCTCGGTGTGGAAGGGGCCGGCCGAAGCTCGAACCTCTCCCCACCGGCCCCGGTATATATACGGTGATGGCACCTGCTCTGCGCACGGATTGTAAACACCGGGAAACATCACCAGCACAGCCTGAATATACATATATTATATTATATGCTATATGCTATATTATATGTTATATATCAAAAAGTATATATCTATACATTCATATTCACATATACATCTGAATCATAGTATATAGTCTGTAGTAACAGAACAGGAAGAGATCTGTTCTATAAAATATATATATATAAAATATACATAGTGTGCCATATAAATGATATATGACATATAGAGTTTATATAATATGTACTATATATAATGTGTATCTAAATGATATATGGTATATAATTAATAGTTTTTATAATACGTACTATATATAATGTGTATATATATATATATATATATATATATATATATAATGTATATAAACACACACATAATATACACACACATAATATACATACTCATATACTCCGCTGAGACCCTTGGCTCGCATCCCGTATTTACGGAAAACTTATTAAGTTTCTATTAAATGGAAACAAAAGAAATACTTTTTGATACAAAGTTTTGTTCCCTGATTCACCAGTGACCAAATCACACGGATTATATATATATTTATATATTTATCACCTCGGATTATATATGTAGATTATTTATCACATGGAAGATATATACGGTAAATATATATATTATCACACGAACTGTATATCTATCTATCTATCTTGAGATCTTTTCCGTATGTTTATTCGAAGTCCAACCTCACAAGTATAAACTATTATTATTATTACTAGTAGTAGTAGTGTTATAGAATAATAATAGTAGAATTAGTATTATTATTACTCTTATTAGTAGTATTTGTATTATTAGTATGATTATTAGTATTATTATTTTAATATAATCGGCGGTTATAATTTAGAGAGCGGAGTGTAAATGATGTTTGTATAAAATCGGAATAAAATAATAATTATTACCATCAATGAATTGATGATTCGTATTATTAACACGGAAAGGGTTAAAGCAAATGAGAGGGGGGCAATTATTCCCCCAAGAGGTCTGCAGCAAAGAACCCGAATCTGCAGGAATTCCAGAAAATCGCAAAATCAAGAACGAAAGAAAAATTGTGCGTGGGGTAATCGGGTGGCATTCGGGTTCCCCGTGGATCTGAGTGAAAAAAAAGTGAAATGGAAAAGCCCGGTGAGGTTCTGAGCGCGGCCCCGGTGCTGCGCGGCGGTATATGCGGGCACCACACGCTGTGTATGCGCGGCGGTATATGCGGGCACCACACGCTGTGTATGCGCGGTGTATCTGCGTGATGTTATTTGTGTTGTTGTTATTTGTGTTGTTGTTATTGTTGTTGTTGTTGCTGCGGCTCTTGGATCGGGACGCGGCCGCGCACTTTCCCGTCCCACAGCCCCCGTTCCAGAAGCCCCTCACCCCCTGAATGGGGCTATTAAACCCGGCCTGTTTGCGGAGGATGAAGGCGGCGGCTTCGCTTTCTTTATCTTAATTCCGACTTGAAAAGATCTCATTATCTGCTGCGAGCAGAACTGCGCGGGGAGGCCGCGGGGAGGCCGAGGGGCGGCCGAGGGGAGGCCGCGGGGAGGCCGAGGGGAGGCTGCGGAGAGGGTGCAGCCTGAGATAGGAGGCTAATGGAGGCCGGCGAGGCCCGGCACACAAAGGCCGCTCACCTCATTAGCATGAAGCCCCTTTATTCCGCCCCTGGCTCCTTTCACATCCTCTAATCCTCTCCTCGATTCAAAGGCCGCTCTGTAATGAAGCTTCGGGGTTTCCGAGCCGAGGCGGCTTCTGAACATGAAATGCGCGAGAAAACGGCGCTAAATCGGCCTTTTATCCGGAATGGAAACAATTTCCAGAGAGCCGTTTTATGGCGGAATTTGCATGTTTTTGAAGTAAATTAAACGAACTTGGGGTTAGTTGGGGCGATTTGGGGGCCCGGGGGCTGCCTTCTCAAGTATCCGGAACCGGGAGGGGGGGGGGCGATTATGAAGCCCACCCCCCAAATAAAAGCCGTTCAGCACGCTACCGGATCAGCCCAAAACAAAGTTTCCATAAAAAGCCACAGAATTGAGCGCGTGCTGGAATGTAAAGAATCGTGTGCGTGGGGCCTCTTATAGCAAAGCGTCCGAGCCGCGCCCCCCCCTCCGAACCCGATATAGAGATTTAGAGGCCGGCCTGGGTTGCAGATTACTCCCCCTCAAATAATTGCAAAACTATGCACTTTACAAAAACCCCGCGGGAACCCTTTGGTCGAACACAGAAAACACAGAAAACACAGAAAAAGGCTTTCCCGATCAATGGAAATAAAGGGGATTATCGCCGAGCGGACACCGAGCCCCGGCAACGACCGGGGAAAAACCACCGCGACACCATCGGAAAAATTATCAGAGAAAATAACTCAGGAAAAACAGCAGGAAAAAAACACCAAAAACATAATCGGGAAAAACATCAGAAAAAAAAAAACACCAAAAACATAATCCGGGAAAACATCAGAAAAAAAAACACCAAAAACATTATCGGAAAACATGCACAGAAAAAAAAAACCACAAAAACGTATTCGGAAAACATCAGAAAAAAAACACCAAAACATAAGTTCGGCGAAAAAAATCAGAAAAAAACACACAAAACATAATCGGGAAAAAAAATCAGAAAAAAAACACCAAAAACCATAATCGGGAAAACATCAGAAAAAAACCACCAAAAACGTACATCGGGAAACAAAAACAGAAAAAAACACCAAAAACATAATCGGGAAAAAAAATACAAGAAAAAAACCACAAAAAAATAAACGGAAAAACATCAGAAAAACCCACCAAAACTAATCGGGAAAACATCAGAAAAATTAAATTCGAAAGAAATAAGAAAATACAAGCAGCCAAATATTAGAAAAAAACCTCAGAGAAATAACCAAAAAAAAACATCAAAGAAAATCGTCAGAAAATGAAATAATGAGAGAAAACTCTAGAAAAAGCATCCAAAGCCACAAAACTTTTTTCCTTCATTCTGCCCACAGCAGGTGGAGACCCCCGATCCAGAACATTCACACAAATTATCACCCACAGAGGGGCAAAATTCAAGCCAAACCATTAAAAACCATTAAAAACCCGTATCTTCTAATAATCGCTTTCATTATTTTAGGATTTTTTTTATTTCACTGCCCCCAAAAGCGATTTGTGAAATAATTTCTGCTTTGAAATCGGTGACATTCGGATAAACCTTTATTGTCATACTTCCCGGAAGTATAAAGTGTGTTAGAATTCTAACAAATTAACACAACACAAAAATATTTAACAATCTCACAGAAGCTCAGGATCACGCGTGATTTTCTTTTTCATGATATTTTCCGCTTTAGTAGTTGATTTTTGGAGCAGATTTGCTCTTCATTGGCGTCAGAAGTGTTTCATTTGAAAGAATCCCTTTAGTCTTTTACTCTTCGGCCTCGTTGCGGAAGCGCTCCATCTGCCTTTAATTTTATTTATTTATGTTTTTTCGACTGAAAAGGAACTTCCGGTGAATCCCCTCCCCCCCGTCAGGTGTCACTTTAAGCCCACGCAAAGTCTCTTTCCACAATAATTGCCCCTATAAATGTATATAAACTGCACATTTCTCGGTACAAAAAGCACACAATTTCCAGAAAAATAAAATAATAATTAAAAAAAAAACTTACACATATTTTTCTGCCCCTGAAAGCTCTGTGGAGTTTTTTGTTTTGTGTTTTTTTTTTCATGCAAATTCAAGTTTGGGCAGTTGCAGGGTGAGTTTTTGGCTGTGGCGAACATTGGTCAAAAGGCAGAGGAGACCTGGAAGTGCGGGGGTCCTGTGGGGGTTTCTGCCGGGTTCCCCTTCTGCTGAATCCACGGGTGGGGGGGCACAGGGCCCCACAAGCATTTTCCACAAACCCAAAATTAGGAGAAATTCTCTCTTCGTTTAGCCCCCAACGCCCCCTTCATTTGGAAAGGGGGCAACTTTTTGTATTTGCAGATTGAGGATTATTCGTTTTGTTTCAAATGTTCCAAGTGCTAAAGAGTTAATCGTCTGACGTCACGTCGATCTCCTCGGGGCTGGCCTGCTTGGTGGCGATCCGCCACCGGTTGATGTGGTGGGTCCCCTTCTTCTTCTGGGGGGAGTCGGACCCTTCCTCCTCCAGCTTCTGCCGCTTGAACTTCGTCCTTCGGTTCTGGAACCAAACTTTAACCTGGAGACACAGAGAGCCGGGTCACAAACTGCCACCAACTTAACCCTTTGCGGGAGGAATTGCCCCCTCTCTGGCATTTTAACAAAACAACCGATCAAATATTAATAATTCTGAAAAGGTTGTTCGGCCGAAAATGCCCAGATGCCCCACACGGGTGCGGGGGGGGGTCAGGGAGGGATAGAAATTCAGGAAATATAATAATTTTCGAAATAAAATATTCTGAAGAATCCAGCGAATAAAATAGAATTAAAAGTAAAAGCGACCCCCACTACGGGCAGAGCTAAGTGTTTTTAATGAGCTCCATTAATTTGGGGGGATTTTCGTGGGTTGTGGAATCTCCCCTCACTCCAGCAATGACTGATTACAACTCCCATCATTCAGCCAGCTCTGCATGCAAAAGGCATGCCTCCTCAGGTTTTCTCTGGCACACAGTGGGTTAATATGAACCAACAATGCGACATGCCTTTTCCCCAGTAGCGTGGGGGTTAATATTCTGTGCCCCCCCTGCCCCTCATTAACAGAAACAGACTCTCTGTCTCATTCTGTCTATTTCTCTCTCTCTCTCTCTGTCTCTCTCTGTCTCTCTGCTCTGTCTGCTCTATTTCTCTCTCTCTTACTCTCTGTCTCATTCTGTCTATTTCTCTCTCTATTTCTCTGTCTCTCTCTTACTCTCTGTCTCATTCTGTCTATTTCTCTCTGTCTCTCTCCCCATAATACTTTCGGGACCCCCAGCCCCTCATAGTCATTAACTTCAGGTTCTCCAAATTCCCCAAACAGTTATCAGAATCCTTTTCTCAGTAGAAAGAATATCCGGGGGTCTCACAGCCCGGGGGGAGGATTCACTTTCCGTGGGATAATATGAGCTCCCGGGGATAATTCGGATTGATTATTCCAGTCCGACTCCATATCTCCGGCAAACAGTATTCGGGGGGGGGGGGCTCCATCTGGCCGAGCCCCGGGTTATGTGGGGGCCACAAGTCAGACCCCTGTCCCCCATCAGCTTTTAATTCGATTATTGGGGGATTCGGCTCTCTGATCCGACAGCAGCGCAAAAGATTCAGAAAAAGACCCCCAACCGGACCGACCAGGCACCCCCAACACACGAAAAACACGGTTACAACTGGGGCAAAGCCAGGGCAGAGCAGGGGTATTTCACTCAATTCACCCCACTCCTAAATCTCAAAGCGGTTCCTTAAAACGAGAAGGGGCCCCACAAATACAACAAAAACACCCACCAGATCCAAACAGATCCAGACATTTAAAAAAAAAACCCATAAATTAGAAAAGTAAAAAACGGTAACAGAAAGTGCGGAATTTAAGGCGATTTCGGCTTTTCACGCGATTTATGACAAGTGTAAATTCCTTCCATTAACACCTTTTTTATCTAAACAAAGAGAAATTCTGGAAAATCAATGAAAACGATAATTATCGCAAATAGAGCGAGTGATCTGCAAATGACACGAAAATATCCACGGGAATGATTTCCGAGAATTCACACTCAGACCCACGAAGGCAAATGTTTTTTATAAGGCTGGGGAGAAGGGGGTAATATTTAGTAATATATGTTCCGCATTTCTCCCCACGCGAGTTCGTGTCCGCATTTGGTTTGATCACCCGTTAATGTGTTAATCTGTTTTTGGGTGTAAATTCATAAGTAAATTCATTATCGCCATTAGGGCGAGGAGGACAATTACCCCGCAATGATTTAGTTTATGGCAAATTACCGAGGCAATTGTTTGAAGCAACAAGGTGTGAAAAAAACACAATGTGAAAAAACACGGCGAGTAAAAAACAAAGAGCTTTCACTTCAAAAGACCCACGACGTTCATACAAATTAATTGGCTACAAATTAACAAAACAAAGAGAAGCTACAAAAAAGTCAAAGTGTCACCGAACCCACGACACGGCGTGACAGGTCGTTTCGCGGGGGGGGGGGCACTGACGAATCTCAATAATTAGTAAATTCGAGGAGCGAAAACCAATTCTACCAAGTGCTCGAGATTGCAATAATACTAATAATACTACTACTACTACTAATAATAATACTAATAATACTAATAATACTACTACTACTAATATTACTAATATTACTAATAATACTAATACTACTACTACTAATATTACTAATACTACTACTACTACTACTACTACTACTAATATTACTAATAATACTACTACTACTAATAATAATAAATACAATGGTAGTAAATATCTTTTCAGCAATAAAACGAAGTGCAGAGCCTGGGCTGCCCCCTTGCCCTTTCATCCTCCCTTTGCCCCTTCATCCTCCCTTTGCCCCTTTTGCCCCCTCTCTTACCTGGGTCTCGGTCAGGCTCAGGCTGTGGGCCAGCTGCTTCCTCTCTGCCCCGACCACGTAGTGGTTTTTCTCGAACGCGTGTTCCAGGCGAAGCAGCTGCGAGGGCGAGAAGGCAGTCCGGATCCGCTTGGGCTTCCTGGCCAGGGCATTATGGAGCAAGAAGCTCTCCGCACTGGTGTCATTACCTGGGCAAAGGGCACAAAAAAGCTCAGACAGGGCAAATACCCCTACCTGCCCCCCGTACCCCTCACCGGGCTAAGACACCAAATCGGGCACGAACCAGAAGTGAAAACTTTCCATTCATTGACACCAATAATACTCATTCATTCATTCATTAGCACTCCGGATCACAGCATCCTGACAGCATTCCGGCCCCATTCATGCCACGTAAAACACGCGGGGAAATGGGCACCCAGTTAAATATGCCCGTGAAAATAATAATAATACTATTACATAATAATAATAATTATAATATTACTATTATCACTAATGCTACTAACAACAAACAGAATGTAATAATAATAATAATAATAATAATAATATATCGCTTTCTGCACACGGTTCGGGCGTTTTTACCCCAGTTGCCCCCTCAGGTGCTGCCGTAGCCAGGGTTACATTTGGGTTTTAATGATCCTAGTACTTTTAATTACCCCGGTTGCTTACTTTTAGCTGCCGCAGCAGGATAAACTCCAGCATTTTCCCAAAATGATGCCTGCCACTCGTGTCAAGGCCACGGATTTCACAGGACGGCCGGGAAAAGGGGGTCTGACAGAGAAACCGATTGCTTATTTTTCATTATAATCCATATTCCGTTTATTTACTCCCATCCCGTTAAAACACCACCGAAAATCGATGTATAGATATTGATTAATTGTGTGACTCCGAATCAGATCCGGAGAATCGGAACCGAATCATTCCAGAAAAACGAAAATATCCCAAAAATTCCGGCCGCAAAACCAAAAGTAAAAACAAACGGGAATCGGCCCGAAATCCGAGAGTTTGGGGAAAAATATCCTCTGGAACTGAATTAGATTTAATTTCACTTTCAGGGAGTTTCGGAAAAAACTCTAAATTAAATTTTCAGCCTTAAAAACAGCAAATAAAACCCCGCTGCGTGTTCCGCATTTTTAAAAACTTTCTTAAACTTTCTCCGCGTGTAAAAATCTCTCTTTCGTTTTTCTTCTGATGATTTTATTTATTTCAATTTTCATCGGAATTTTGCTGTTTTTTTGTTCTGCTTCTCGTTGAATTAACAGAAATTATTTAATTCTGCGGGACACGGCGCGTGGACACTTTTATTCTTTTTTTTCTCTATTAATTTGCGTGGATTTCCTTTTAAGTTTTCAGAAGATACAAAATAAAAGAAGAGCAGCGAGTGGAGCTTCCCACGGCCGAGAAATATTCACGGATCGGTTTCCGGCTCTAATTCGTTTAAATCTAGATTTTGAAAAGTTTCTCTGGGTTTCCCGGGACAGGGGTGCAGTCCGGGGGGGCAGTCCGGGGGGCTCCGTCCACAGACCGGGGGCTCTTACACTCTGACCCAGTTCCACATCTAGTGTTGCTCCAACCCCCCCCCCCCCAATATTCTGCCACTTTTTAGCGGCCGGTGCCACTTACCTTGGAACCTGTGGCCCAGGTACCGGTACCGGTGGATCAGCCAGGGGTAGAAGGTGGAGGGGTCTCTTTGCTGGGAGCTGAAGAGTGGATGCGGGGAGTGGGACGTGGGCAGGGGGTGCGCTGCCAGGGCGTGGGGGTGGGGGCACTGGGTGTACGGGCACCGCCGGGTTGGGGGGGTGGCCCATCGCTTCTGCGAACACCAGCTCGGAGTTGGGGTACACGCCGCGGGCTGTGGGGGGGAATCCAAACGGGTTGACGGGGCTGGAGCCGGCATAGCTCAGGGCCGCGGGTCTCAGTGGCTCCTCGGGCCGGTTTGGGGCCACAGGGCTGTCCTTGGCCACCAGAGACTCGATGGTGAAGCACCTCTTTGGGGTGGGTTGGAACATGGTGGGGGGCGCAGGGGCAGAAAGGGGGCTCCCCGGTCCTGGGGCAGCAGCAGCTCAGGGGCTTCTCTCCATGGACGGGCTCGGCTTCTCCGACTGTTGCTCAGGCTCTCGTTCTGGCGATAATTAGCGCTGCCTCGTGCGCAGCCTCCGCCTGCACTGATTGGTTCCTGCGTCACTGGAGGGGGGGCTCCTGCGTCACAGCGCAAAACCCGGAGCCAGGATCCGCTCGGACTGGGAGGGAGCCTGGCCCCTGGGGCCGGCGCTGGACAGGGGCTGCAGCTTAGTTGCTAGAGAGACGGGAGTTATCAGGACCCACTCCACGGGGCCCCACGCAGGGGGGGTGGCTGGAGATCCCACGGCAGGCGCCCTAACAATATCCTGTTTGTGAATCGGAAGAGAAATGAGTTTGTTGCGTGGAATTCTGTGTAAAAAAACATTGTATCCGCTGACCATAAACCCACGGAGTGAGGACACAAATCGCGATAGATTGGGAGAAGGCAACACCCGACGGGCAACTTACTAAATACCCCTCCCCGTCACTGACAGGCAGCCCTCGAGTGACAGAAGCCCCAGCGCGGGGCAATCAAAGCAGAATGAAAATAGGAGGCTTACGGCAGATTTCCCTCTGGCACTCACAGGGTGTATCACCCACATGGCATTGCCCCCAGACCCCCCGGGTAGCAGGACATTGTGCCCTAGCCGGGTAGTTACTCCCAGACCGGGGTTTGGGCCCCTATTCAAGGCCACACTTTATTCGGCCCCATAAGCCTCTGATATCAGATAAAAAGTGTTTATGGGGCTATCTACCCCCCTCCAACCTCCATAATGTTTGAAATCCCCCAAAACTGATAAAAAATACACCTGGGGGGCACTTGTTTTACACCCGGGGTCTGTAGAAGGGCCCGGCTTATTCAACAACTGATGTTTGGGGTCAGTATTTGCCCCGCAGCCCCTGCTTGGATCCCCTGTGTGGTTAAACTACTACTACTACTAATAATAATAATTATTATATTACAACTACTACTATTAAAAATACTAATACTAATATTGCAAATACTACTAATAATATTACTAATACTACTGCTAATGCTTATAATAAAAATATTACTAACGTTACTACTTATACCACTACTACTAATATTACTACTACTGATCATAATAATTATATTACTAATACCACTAACCCTACTACTAATACTAATAATACCAATACTACTAATATTACTACTACTGATCATAATAATTATATTACTAATACCACTAACCCTACTACTAATACTAATAATACCAATACTACTAATATTACTACTACTGATCATAATAATTATATTACTAATACCACTAACCCTACTACTAATACTAATAATACCAATACTACTAATACTACTCATAATAACATTACTGATAATACTACTGATGCTAATAATATAATAATGTGTAAATAAATACCCTCCCCGGGGGTTTAATGGGAAGCCAAATGATAAATTCACGAAGCACAAAATTAGCCCCAAAAAGCCTCAGTTTTCACTTTTTCAAATGTTCTACTTTTTGGAGAATTATCCTCATACTGACTTCGGAGGCCTTTGGGGGGGTTAGGGTATAATTAACTGACACAGATACCCCGGGGTCACAGGTCAGGGGAGGATGAGCCTCAGGATCTCAGGAGTTTCCTTAGTTCCTTTTTTTGGGGTGTACACCCTCCTGCCCCTTTCTCTTGTGGCTGTCTTTCCCCCGTTGCCCCTCTCTTTTCCCTCTTACCCCTTTTTACTGCCCCTCTTTTGCCCCAGTATTAGATCATTGCTCAGGCACAGACGGTGCGATCCCCTGAATCCGGTGTCCAAGTTTTACAGGCGGCCGAGGGGGGGGGGTTGCCCGGTTCTGGGGGGGTTTGTGTGTACTTATTGGTCGTTAAAGGGCTATTATCTGCTCAGCAGCCCCTATTTGTGCAAATTACCCCCGCCTAAAGTACACCAGCAGCAGGTATTTGGGCAATTTCTGAATTAATGACCGGGGGGGGGGCTCCTGTCACTTACCCTTCATATAATGCTAATGGAGGGGCACATAATGCCCCACATGCTCCCCAAAAGCCCCTATAACCGACCAGGAGAGGGTTAACCCCTTGGGTGCCTGGCTAGGAAAGTGTCAGAGGTGTGGCATGAATTCGTGGGGTATCGGGTTAAACCAGATATACATTTTTTACACCCCGTGTTCAGTGATCAGGGTGATCTGGGAATTCTTTGCTGGAAAATAACAATTCCCCCCTAAAATCCTAAAATGTTATGTTTCTAATTTCTCCTAAATTCACATAATTAACCCCAAATGTGTCTTAATATCAGAAATCTGATCACATTTACAGAAAATCAAAATTCTTATATATATATACATATATACATATATATATACCGTATATATATATATTATTCCCCCGTATATAAAGATGTACTGCCTTATATATCCGTATATATATATATGTGTGTGATGTGTGTGATGTGTGTCGGATGCTGGGTTTTGCAGTCGGTTACCAGGAAAAGGTTCTGTAAATGAATGAAATTAATTTATATTTATTAGCCCAGAAAGTAAAAATGATTATAATATTATAACTACTATTGTTTGTATTACAAATAATAATTCTGTAAATACTAATACTAATAATACCAAAAATGCAGATCACATTAATGCTAAAAATTCTACTACTAATAATAATACTGATAATGAAATATTACTGCTGCTACTATTACTACTAATTATTATATTAATAATAATAATAACAATAATGCTATTACTACTACTACTGCTAATAATAAAACAACATTGCTATTACTAATAGTAATGCTAATGATACTACTACTAATAATATCACCACTACTACTACTACTACTACTACTACTACTAATAATAATAATAATAATAATGTAGCTTCTGCTGCTCCGTGACGGGGAACTCGCTCTCAGTTCCCTCGGACACTTCGGGAGGGATTTATCGTGGGGATTTATCGCGCTGCCGTATTCACCAGGAGTGGGCGATGAAAGGAGTCTATTAAATATCAAATACCCTGGGGAGGGGGTAAGTTAACACTTTTCTAGATAAAGAATACAGTTATAAAGCCGAGAATAATAATACAATGTAATATAGGATACTTTAATACAATCTAATGTGATATAAAGTAATATAGGACACTATAATACAATATAATGTTATATAATATGATATATGATAAGGCAGCATAGTATAAAATAATACAATGTGATATAATGTAATATAGGATACAATAATACACTGTGATATAAAATAATGTAACATAATATAATACATTGCAAATAAATATATTATAGTAAATCTCATATAGCGATAACATATAATAAAAAAAATACTATGATTTAATAGCAAATAATAATAATCAAATATAATAAATCAAAAATAATGTAATCATATAATATAATCTCATTTAGCCCCATTTGGGGGTCTTTGTCCAGTTTGGGAAGGGGGGGGCGGTCACAGTCGCCATAAAGTGGGAACAGATTATAGGGCTGGGGGTATTTGGAGTCCTGGGCGGCTGATGCGCAGAACGAAGCCTGCGGACTCCTGACAGTCTGAGGGGGCAGCGAGGGGCAAAGGAGGGTGAGTGAGTCCATTCTAAATGCCCCAGGGGCTTGGGGTGGGGGGGGCTTGGAGAGGAGTCTGCGGGATAAGGACACGAAGCAGGTGATTTGAAAACCGGGAGAGTTGATTATTCCAGATTAGTTTTTTTTATCCCCGCAAAACCCAGAAACACAAAACTGGCGCAGATCGGTAAATTTGGCGCAATCGCAATTTCCTGGGATATTCGGAAACTGACTTTTTCTTAAAATCTGGGTTTGTCCCGAATTCATACGGTTTGTCCTGGTCAGTATTGTCCCGTATGTTCAATATTGCTCCGTACGCTAATTTTTGCCCTGTTTATTCAGTATTGCCGCGCACATTAAATATTGCCCCGTATAATAATTATTGCCCCGTATATTAAGTATTGCCCCGTATATTAAAAAGTATTGCCCTGTATATTAAATATTACCCCGTATATTAAGTATTGCCCCGTATATTAAATATGACCCCGTATATTAAGTATTGCCCGTATATTAAGTATTGCCCCGTATATTAATTATTACCCCGTATATTTAAGTATTACCCGTATATTAAATATTGCCCCGTTATTAAATATTGTTAAGTATTGCCCCGTATATTAAAAAGTATTGCCCCGTATATTAAGTATTGCCCCGTATATTAAATAAAGTATTGCCCCGTATATTAAGTATTGCCCCGTATATTAAATAAAGTATTGCCCCGTATATTAAGTATTGCCCCGTATATTAAATAAAGTATTGCCCCGTATATTAAGTATTGCCCCGTATATTAAATAAAGTATTGCCCCGTATATTCAGTTTAGGGTAAATTCTCGAGGTGAATTTTTTTGAACAGGAGAAAGACCCCCGGAATAGAAAAGACTTCGGTTTGATTCACTGATTGGCCTGAAAATAGGAAGGACATTTCCTAAAATTCTCTTTTCTTGCCCAAACATTGGAGCCCATAGATGCAGGTGAGGACAAGCTGTAAAGCCCCATCTGAACAAGAGACCTCTGAGGCCTTGAACCTTATGCAGCTTCGCACCTTTTCGTTTGTCGCCCCAGTTTCATGGATTTTTTGTGAATTTGGGGCTCCGTCGTGTTAACGGGTTCGCTGCTTATTTGAAGTTCCCGGAGTAATAATAATGACTCTCTGTACCGGCGGAATAACGGTGTGTGTGTGGGGGGGGGGGGGGATGGGTGATTGACAGGTCGCGTTGAATAAACACATTTGAGGATTGAAAGCGGGGACTGGGGTACAAGCAGGTATTCACTAACCTCCAGGGCTATGACGTCACAGACAAGACTAATTACCACACTAATGGGTTAATGGGCAACAAACCAAAGAAAAATAAAATGATCTCAGGACAGAGAAGGAGGAATCACTTATGACTGACATGTACATGCATGTAACACATATGTCTAAGCATTTGCAGATGTGTGTAGTAATGGGTTTCATTAATTACTAGAGAGGACTCAGGGTATAAATATATGAGCACATATACACAAACATACATACACACATACATACATACATACATACACACATACACACATACATACATACACACATACACACATACATACATACAAACATAAATATATATATATTTACATACATATACAAATAACTCTATAAATACATACATATACATATACATACACACATACAGATATACATATATACACATATACATACATACATACATGCATACATGCATACATACATACGTAGGTACATGCATGCACACAAAATGGGAAGACTAGATGAGCCAAATGGTTCTAAAAACCAAACAGAAACATATGTTTCTATGTTTTGTAAATGCATACCCACACATACATCATACCCCTACACACATACTCACACACATAGACAATACACCTACATACATGCATCATACACCTACATACATACATTCACACATACATACATTCACATATACATACATACATACACACATAGTATATGATATACGTTTATTTGCAGATATATACCTTATTATGATTCGTTCATTTAACATGGAAGAAAAAACAAGTGAGTAATTGGCCGAGCGTACTGAGAGTATTCAGAGATTGCTGAGAGTACTGAGAGGAGTCATAGAGAAGTCCTGAGAGTAGTCAGTGAGGAGTCCTGAAAGTGCTGGGAGTGGTTAGTGAGGAGTCTTGAGAGTGCTGAGAGTAGTCAGTGAGGAGTCCTGAGAGTCCTGAGAGTAGTCAGGGGGAGTCTGAGAGTAGTCAGTCTGAGGATGAGTAGTCGTGAGGAGTCCTGAGAGTCCTGAGAGTAGTCAGTGAGGTCTGGAGAGAAGTAGTCAGTGAGGAGTCCTGAGAGTCCTGAGAGTAGTCAGTGAGGAGTCTCGAGTGTGGAGTGAGGAGTCTGAGAGTCTAGAGTGAGAGTAGTCCAGTGAGGGAGTCCTGAGAGTAGTCAGTGAGGAGTCCTGAGAGTCCTGAGAGTAGTCAGTGAGGAGTCCTGAGAGTGCTGAGAGTAGTCAGAGAGGAACCCTGAGAGTCCCGAGCAGCGCAGTTACTCCGAGGCAGTGAAGCGGGTCCGGGATGTGCGGTGGCGCAGCGCCCTCTAGCGGCTCAGGCTGCCTCTTTGTAAAACTCGCAGAAACCTGCCACCTGAGGAGTGCTGGCCAGGGGGCAAGGGGGGGGGGGTAATTGGCACCCAGGCCGGCCTGAAGCTTTTATAAGAATATTACCCATAGACCTCGGTTTTCAGAGGGAAAGAAGGGCGTCGGGGGGCATTTCTGGGACCACCGGATCTTTTCTGCACCTTTTAAGTGTAAACAATGTTTAGAACCCGGGCAGGTTCTCTGCCAGCCTGTTTGGGGGAGAACTAAGCTGAATAATTACAGCCATCCCCTGCCACAGAAAGACACGCGTGGGGAACCCAGGCAGGAAGCAAACTTCGAGTTCGTGACTCAGTATCAGATCGGAAAATAGGTCATTATTCAGGAAAATAACAAAAAGGCACAGACTATGCATTCCACAGACACTCACCCACGCACCCTGGCCCCTGTATATTCCAAGTTACCTGCATTTCATCTGTTTTGTTAAAAGGATTATTTAGTAAAAACATTGGAGGTCTTTTCTCCCAATGAAAAAAATAAATCATCCGAGGAAGAGACCCCTGAGATCTCGAAAGCTCATTCTTTAAAAAAAATATTTTCTATGTTTCCACTGCAGACTCAGTCCTCCGTGGGGCTGATGAACCCACTGCCCACTTTCTTTAATTCGTTAATCGGGAAGATGCGTCCTCTGAGACGGGATTCTGGATGTGAAACTCTAGCCGATAAATGCCCTTTGTGGTGAATTCATTTGCCCTTTGTGGGGTTTTATGGCGAATAGCCGAGAACTTTTTTCCTGGTATAAAGTTTACTTTTACTTACTAACATTTGTGAAACTGAAATTCCAGAATTTCACACATAAAACAATATGCTTTTTGTATTAAATGAATGGATCCCTAAATCTGGTCCCATGTTGGGGACCCCTAGGAGAGCTGGCCCCTGACCCCCAATTCACAGAGTAAATTCCATCATCTGCCCCAGCGAACTGAGGGCGATTTATCAAAATCTCATTACTGAATAAATTCTGAGATTCATCTAGAAAATCGCAGAAATACAGAAACCCCTCCGTGTCCCTCCACGCATCCGTGGCATTTTTTGCACCTGAATAATAAATTCCCCACGGAATTTCACGGCTGCTCCACGGATGGGGGATTTGCTATATATAATATATATATTATATATATATATATATATATATATATATATATATATGTATATTTTGTAATATTTTGCAAATGCTTTGGAAATAATGTCTGTAAATTGCCTGAATGTTTGAATTTATGTTTAAATCAGAAATGTATCCCCGTTTTTACTAAATAAATATTTCATTTCTCATAATTTAGTTTGAATTTTGTGATCACGGAGCAGACTTTTAGTTAATTGGTAAGAAAATCCACGTCAAAGCAAAATGTGTTTTAAAAATGAAATGAAATCGAATTGCAAAAAACTCCATAATTCGGGGTTCGCTGAGGCTTTTGGGGCCAGACATCAAATCACCAGAGTTTAAAATTCAAATAAAATATAAGAGGAGAATCCCCCCAAAACACGCAGACTGGTCCAGGACCCCCAGCCCAGACCCGAACTGGGAAGCAATGGTTTAACCCTTTCAGGGGCTGGCCACCAACAAGCCATAGGGTAGAATTTTCGTAATTTTTATTGGCTAAAACCTGGGGAAATTGCTGATTTTCCGGATTAGTCACAAAATCAGCGTGAAATCTCATCACTTTATAGAGAGGAAAAAATAAATGTTCTTACATTTCCATTCACCCAAATATTTAAATAATTCCAGAGTTTTCTGAGGGACAACATGTTAAATATTTCAGTTTTTTATAGTCATTGTTTTATAGTCATAGAATTTGACAATTTCGACAATTGTATTTCTTCCATTTTCTACATTTCCTTCTTTCATGTTTAAAACAAAATATTAATAAAAAGCTGGAACATTTAAGCCACGAATTTTACCAAGTAACAAAATAATAGCAATAAAAA
>VKOC01034302.1:0-10381 GCA_009364415.1 Spea multiplicata | reverse complement strand
ATATACATACACACACACACATATACACACACATACATATATACACATACACATAAATACATACATATACATAATGTTTTCCTACCTTTCCTCTGTTCTTTTTCCTCTTCTTCTTCTGTCCTGTCCTTCCGGTGCAGTAAAGAAGGTGGGCGTGGCTTCAGTGCTGTGTGCCGGGATCTGACATCAAATCCCGACGCACAGCATTAGTTGCCGCGCGCATAGCAAGGGAGCAGGATCGGAGGTCTGTATTAACAGACCTCCCGCTCCCTTGATTGATTTTAAGCCGGTTGGGGTGAGATTTTTTATCTCCCCAACCGAGCTTGCTCCTCCAGCGGCGGACATTAATGTCCGTCTCTGGAGGAGTGCCAGGAACACCCTGGACGGACTGCCCCCCCAGCTCCCCGTTAGGTACTGTGCGCACGATGTTAGGTCGTGTGCGCTCCCTCAAAAAGTTCTGTGCGCGCGCACAAGCGCACAGCTTAGAGGGAACAGTGGTAGAACCACTCCATGAGGTCAGAATAATGCTGACAGATAAAGCGTTTCTGCACCTTTATTTCTCTGTAAATCTGTTTGCATTATTCTAGCCTCTTGGAGTACTTCTGCGAAAGGGGGAGCCACAGTGCGCTCCATAAGGGGGAGGTGGAGACGCTCTGTTTTTTTCTTGACTATACCTGTACAGTGTGAACAATTGGTTCTTGTACAGTGTCTACTCAAAGTTTAGTCTTGTCCAGCGGATTTTCAGCAAAATATTTTAATGGTCTTAATTGTAAGGGGGGAAAAAATAAAAAAATGTCCATTTAATGTTCGTCTTTGAGAAAACAAATATTTTGCTGCATCTCCGCCCTATTTAATGTCAACACATGCTAAGTGCATTTCTCTGCGATGTCACACTGACCAGTAGGTGTCGCTCTTCTTCTCTTTTATAAACATATAGCTGGACACAAAAACCCTGCGTGAACTTAAATTCCCCAATTTAGCAAATATACAGAAGCGTACAGCATTAAATATTAAATGTAATATCTCATGTTTTTCATATTTTAGGTCATATCAAGAATCTGCTATAAATGTGTAACATCTACTTTACAGTCAGGCCTTGGTAGCACCACACCCTGGGAGAGCTATACTGTGTCACTCCCCAGTTGGTGGAGCAGGGGGGCAGACAGGATGCTGTGCATCTTTTAGTTGTTGAGACCAGGGTGGGCCAGGTGCAGAAGTAGAACAGCCAATGGCTGGAGCCCTACCAATTCCCCTCATACCCTCCAGCTGGTGCTCAGTTGTCTGATACCCATTCTCCAGCATTTCTGAAGTCTACAGTTAAAGTTTAACTGTTCTTCAGATCTCTACTTTTGCTATTATAGGTCCTGCCCCTGGCTATCTTATGGTTTTGGTCTCTGTCTCCGGCCCAGATTCTCTGCTACAATTATCACTTCTCAACTTCCATTGCTGTTACTGATCCCTGCGACTACGCCTCTGCTTCTCCCTACTATCGTACCAAGACTTTACACTCTAGTGCCTTGTACCTGCCTAATGTCAGCCTCTCTGCTCCTGTATTTCAGGACCGCAACATAAGTGATACCTTTTATTGGGCCAACACAGAGAAATGCATAGCACATATTACAGACTGATTAGAAAACACAATCTCACTTAAGTTTGGTACAAAACCCTATCACAGTGTAACTAATCTACTGATCAATATTTTGCATATTTGAGGTGTGTCCTCCTAACATGACATCTCTAGACCATGCACCATGTGTGACACATTATATGGACACAGGAGAACTGTAATTGTGTTCAACCTTGAGATGCTGTAAGTTCTCAACATACAACTAGAGAAGATCTTCAGTAGAGATGATCTAAGCCCTTCTAGTCAAAATGAAAGGGTTCTTTGCGCCTACACCTACTCTTGTACATTCAAGCTGCAAGCAAACAAAATAACAAATAAATACAAGAAGGCGGCCCTGCCTTCTAAAATCCCCTTTTCTGCCACTGTTACAAAAATGAAAACCTAAAAACAAATTAAAGAAAGCTGGCTTTTATCATGAATTGGTTGCAATTGGATCAATTGCTTATTGTAATTTTAAATCTAGACAGAAATAAGGGTAGTACTCAAGTTCATACAGCTATGTAAATGAAGTATCCTTTTGGTTGTAGTATGTAGAAAAGGTTGCTCATTGAGAAAGAAGTAGCAAACTTGAACGGTTTGCCTTAGGGTGATTTTTGCTAATTTTGCTGCATTGGATAGTGTGATTTAGCTACCAACTGCGTTTGTATAGAGAATTTGGAATATTTATAAAAAAAATCACTCAGCGACAAAATAAAACAAAAATCGGCACCACCTCTAATGCAGAATTCATCAATTTTTGCATTGCCACTGGAAGAGGTTTTGTTCTTCTTTGATAAGTTTGATAAATGTTATTTAAAACAAATAAATAAGGTCAAATTAACTTTTAGTTAAAGCTCTCTTGCTCTGTCTGACATACAACAAAGACTAATGGACTATACCCATTACTGCAAATATCTCGTCTTCCACTGAATGTTAATAAAGCAACAGTGTGATTCATGGCTTACATTTTATTCATGGAATGATAAAAAAAGATATATAACAATTGTTTGCCGTGTTCTTTTTGGAGCCAGAAAGTCAAATGAATAACGGAAATCATTTTCATTCACTAAGGCTCAACAGGTAGAGAAAAAAGTATTCAGTAATCATCGAAATAATGCTTTATTTAAATAAAAACACTGCTGCCTTGTTAAAACTATATTGTCACTTGTGACGCTATTGCATTGTGTGACAAATACCAGTGTCACTCAGGCTTCATTCTGTTAGCTTGTCAGGCATAACTTTTATTTGCCACTCTGCCCTAGTTATGCACATCAGCCACCAGATATGCCTTATACCCCCTTATATGCCACTCTGCCCCCAAAAATGCCTTATACTCACTATATGCCGCTCTGCCCCCAGATATGCCTTTTAAGCCCATATTTGCCACTCTGCCTCCCAGATATGCCTTATACACCCATATATGCTCCTCTGACTCCCTGACATGCATTTTAAACCCCTATATGCCACTCTGCCTCCAGAAAACCATTGAGCCCCGCCCCTATATGCCACTCTTAACCCCCTCCATGTCGCTCTTAACCCTCTCCATGCCACTCTTATCCCCCCTGACATACCAGTGCATCGCTTTAATTGTGACCCGTGTTCAGACTCGGTTCAGCTGGTGGACAGTACTTCCGCCGGGGCTTCTATGACGGAGCGCCGGCATCACATGACCTTCCGATGCTCCACCATCACACACATAAGACTTTCCCAGAAATCAGATTGAACACACACAGGATCAGCCCCAGCACCTAGATTCCAGACAGACACAGAACTTGACCAGATTGCATCCACAGGACAGTAATGGAAAGACTATAAAACCATACACATATACACTACCCTTACAAATGCTTGCCCATACACACACACACGCCACACACTTGCTTGCCCTAACATACAACACTTTCAAAACATACAAACTCTCCCTTATTTCATTATCTCTCCCCTATCGGCCCATGTCCCCTCCTCTCTCATTATCCCCTTTATCTCTCCCCTTCTCTTTGATCCTTTTCAGTCTCATTATCTATTTATCTCTACATCTTCTTGCTATCTCTCTTTTTTCAATATCTCTTGATTTTCTCCTTGACCTCCCTTCTCATTATCTCTCCCCTATATCTTCTGCTTCATTTTCTTACTGTCTCTCCCTTTTCTCTTTATCTCTCCCCTTTCTCCCCTTCATTTAACTTGCTGAAGTCCTAGCTGAAGTCCATTGTGGTGTTCGCAGCTTTACTGATGAGCGCTGGGATATGATGTCATATTCCGGCGCTCAGCAGCAATCGCCAGCACAACAGGGCAGAATTGAGACAGAGTCCTTACCCTCCCACCACTACTTTATGAAGTCACTCCCCCAATGTGGAGGTTCCCAGATATGGCAATTGACAATGCTTACAACATTGTGGTTCCCGAGAAGAGTCATTATGATTACTGTCTCAGGTCAGAACAATAGTTTAAAACATGTTAAGCAGCAACATGATGCTTTGAATACATTAAACTGAAAAGTAAGATAGGTATTTTATTGATAGAAAAAAAAAGATAAATAAGTTGGGTACAGATGTAAGAATTACAGGTAGGATTGGGAATAACATGAAATCTTATGGTGCTGATTAAATTTAAAAAATGTTAACATTTTTGAAATAATCACACTATGGTTGTTATTTTAACCATAAAAATACACTATACGTTCCCATAGTTTGCGGAGATCTGTGTTAAAAATACACATTTACATTGGGATATAATACTTATTTGCTTTTTTTTTTTTTATAATTTTGATTAAATATTAAAATTGTTATTTGTACATCTGGTTGATGGTGTCTATTAATGAGTCAACATGAGAGCTCTTCATTAATGTAATCATGGCAGCAAATGCTTTAACACTGTGCCAGCTGTTTTCTTGATATAGCATAAAGGTCCCTAGTGTCTGCTCGTCTCTGCTATATGCTATAATGCTTTTGTGTATTACTTCTAGGTACAGTTATTAAAAATGAAGATTTACTCTTGTGACATAGTTATCAAGTTAATGTAAGATCTTGTCGATTCTGTTTTTTATGTTGTCTTATACACCAAGTATTTACTAAGGATTTAACTATGTGGTCCACCACTGGCAGCAACACCATATGGTGTTATATGGATATGAGCGACAATGATAACAAATAATTAGTCTGCATATGGTGCCACATAATGATGGCGTAAAAGAGGGATAGAGCCAAGAAATGTAATTTGTTTATGCTCTGCATTAACTCTTGATATACAGTTTAATGTGGCTGTGTACTATTTCATATTCTATTCCCAAGGAGATACCACCTTTTTGTGCCTGATCATGTATTAGAGTGTTTGATAAAGAGATATTTTTTTTACAATTAGGAAGCAGGAGTCTTGTGGTTTAGCTGTGTGTTTTTAAAGCACAGTTTCTTGTTCTCGTTACTGAAAACAATCATAGTTTTTCTCTCTGTAGCTCGTCACATCAAGGCAAAACTGAAGAAGCGTATGCAAACCTATCATTCTGTTGCTTGGCAACAAGGATTTATGCAAGGGAAAAGAATTAATGATGTAAACATATTTTAACAGATAAAATAGCACTTACTGTATATATTTGTTTTTATTGACTTCTGTATAACTTCTGACAGTGAAGTATAATTCCCATATCAACTTCTCTATGATCTGGATGTATTATTATATTACAAAACCTTCAAGACACTATCCAGATCTGAGGAAGCAAGCGCCAAAAAATAAAATAAAAGGTAAGATAAAACCAAAATAAAATACAACAGAGGCAGGATAATAGAAAAAGATAATGTCATAGCCAAATGATAAGGAATCCCATCTAGATACAAGAGCAGCAGATTATATATATATCCAATATTATTTCTCCTTCTCGGGCATTCTCCCTATCACCTGGTGTGTGTGTATACATATTAAATGGACACAAATCTATGCTGGCATACTACATGCCCAAATTCACAAAATTATGTCCTTTACATACCCTTGCTCAGTGGCGTCGCCACAGATTGCCCCCCCTAGGTTATTTCTCCCCTCCCCCGTTGCCCCCCACCGAATTTGGAACTACCCAATGGGTTGCCCAGGGCAGTCCCGCAATGGGACTGTAGTCCTGGGCAGCCTCAAACGCTTTTTCTTTTTACGCGAAGGAGAGAGAGGGGTGCCTAGCAACCGCTCGGCTCCCCTCAGTCTCCTCCACGAGGCCTCTACCTCCGTCGCGGTGCCAGTGTTTCATGTTGTGCGCCGGAATATGACATCATGTCCGGCGCTCAGCAGTGAAGCAGCGCGCGCCGCGCCAGAGCAGGAAGACGGAAGCATCGTTCTCCGGCCGCAGGACTTAAAGGTGAGTGAACTACAAAGGGGGAGAGGGTAGATAGTGAGTAGGGAAAGAGAGGAGGGTTAGAAAAGGGGTTAGAAAATGATAAGGGAGGAAGGGATAGAAAGTGATAAGGGAGGTGAGACGGGTAGAAAGTGAAAGGAGGAGAAGGCGTAGTAAGTGAAGGGGAGGGAGAAGGGGTAGGAAGTGATAAGCGGAGCGCGAGAAAGGGTTAGAAAGTGATAAGTAGGGATGACATGTGGGTATGAATTGTCTGAATGAGGGAGAGATGAGTTAAAATGTTGTGGATGACTTCTGTCGCTGAATGAGGGAGTAGCATAGTTTAATGTGTTGGCACTGAATTGTCCTGAATGAGTGAGAGCATGGTAATGAGTATGTGTGTGATACCTACCGTGTCCGCCGTGGCCCCTCGCCGGTCTGCCGCTGGTAGGCGGCGCTTGCGCGATGATGCGCACCCGTCCTCTCAGTGTGACGTGCCCGCGGCACGTACACAGAGAGGACGTGCCGCGCGCACGTCTCCTCGGTGTACTGTACGCGTGGCACGCTCACGGCGGACGCATGATAACATGCGAGCCGCCGTGGCACTCCCACGACGCACCCGAAGTAATGAGCGAGCCGCCGCGACGAGTCGGCGGCACTCGCAGGGTTATGAGCGAATTGCCGCGACTCGTTCGCGGGGCTCGACTTCTACTGCGTCTGCCGGTGTGGCACACCCGCGGCGTTCGCGGGTGTAGCACACTCAGATGTCGTTTTGTTTATTATTTTTGTTTATCGCGCCGACGCCATTAGTGTGACGTCACTCACATTTTGTTTTATTGGTTGCTATAGTGTTTCCCGCCCTTCTTCCTATTTAAACCTCCTGTCCCATTATTGCAGTGCCCGTTCAGAGTCACTTGTGTGTATCTCTGGGTTATTGTGCTTTGCTTCGTTCTGATTGATCTACGTGTACCTGACCTTGGCTTTGTTTCCTGACTTCGATTCTGTGCTGTCTGCCCCGACCTTGGCTTGTTTCTCGTCTCGTGATCCTGTGCTGCCTGCCCCGACCTTGGGCTTGTGTACCGACTTTGCTCCTGTGCTGCCTGCCCCGACCTTTGTTGTGTACCAACTCTGCTCCTGTGCTGCCTGCCTCGACCATGGAAATTCCTATACCCTTTGTGTTGTGCTACGCTACCGTCTCTGCATTGTGGGTGCATCATCAGTGTTGTCCTAGGTCCCGCATAACAATGTGTGTATCATAGATGTAAATTGTGGAAGGGCAAAGATGGCACTAGCAGGATGTTTGAGCCTTGGGGATAAAGATGGTACAGGCCAGGCTGTTTGGGGACAAAGTTGACTAGTGCTGGGCTATTTGGGGACAAAGAAGGTAAATCTTATGTGTGTTATCTGGGTGCTGGCCAGGTTCTATGTGGGCAGTAAGGATGCCAGGGCTGACTTTGGGGTGTGCAACCTGTGATCTACGCCTGTAATTGTAGAGGTTTTTAAATATACCTGTAATGCCGTGTTTTTATGTAAATTCCAATTGATCTATACCTGCAAAGCTGGGTTTGTGTGTTATTCTGTAGACCCATATCTGCTATGCTATGTTTCCATACATTATTTATGTATACCTGCAAATACAGGATTTGTATGTCTGATTCTATGCATTCAGTGCTGAGATCACAAGTGAATTTCAATTGATCTATACACGCAAAGCTGGGTTTGTGTGTTAATGTGTTGATCTATACCTGCTATCGGCAGCAGGGTCTAATATGTATATATATCGACAACTGGGGCTAATATTAATATATATGGGCAGCAGGGGCTAATATATATATATATCAGCAGCAGGGTCTAATATTAACCAGACTGCCAGTTCAGCTGTAATTTTGAAATCATGTTTCAATCATAGTATTTACTTCAAAGAGATAAGTACTCATTATGTAGTTGAAAATGCATGTCTAACGCATATATGTGATGGGGCCATCACATAAATCAACAGTAAAGGGAGGGGCTTGCTGGGGGCATTAATACAAATAGTGGTGGCTGGAGGCGATCATACAAGGGTGTGGGGGCACCACATTAATCTATACCAAAAGGGTGCTGGCTGGGGCATCAATACACAAGGGGCAAAAACACTAAGGCAGGATAAATGACAATGCAGCGTGAAAAATCCATCCTGATGTAGATGTTGTAGATTGTGTCCTGCTGTTTGTTTGTTTTTGGTTATCAGTGTAGCAGAATCTGTCATGGGGTGTGTGTGTATAGGTGTTGGTGTGGCAGAACCTGTCCTGGTGTGTGTTTGGGTGTTGGCGTGGCAGAGCCTGTCCTGGTGTGTGTGTTCGGGTGTCAGTGTGGTAGAGCCTGTCCTGGTGTGTTTGTTTGGATGTGGGTGTGACAGAGCCTGTCCTGGGGTGGTTTGGTGTCTGTGTGGCAAGAGCCTGTCCTGTGTGTGCTGTGTGGTGTGTGTTGGTGTGGTGTGCAGAGCCGTCCTGGTGTGTGTGTTTGGGTGTCGGTGGGCAAACCTGTCTAGTGTGTGTGTCTGGGTGTCGTGTGACAGGCCTGTCCTTTGTGTGTGTGTGTGGTTTGGGTGTTGGTGTGGCAGAGCCTTCTGGTGTGTGTGTTTGGGTGTCGGTGTGGCAGAACCTGTCCTAGTGTGTGTGTCTGGGTGTCGGTGTGACAGAGCCTGTGTTGGTGTGTGTGTGTTTGGTCATCAGTTTCCTGGCACTTTACTTACAATAGGAATTATTTAATTTATACTCATCCAGAGATAAAATACCCTCCTGAAGTTGTAGTGATTTCAGGGGACAAAACGTTCAAGGCCCTGAAATCATTTAGTGGAAAAGTTAAGTTATTGTGTTATTTACTCTATATTATTTATTTCAAGGGTTAGTCGTACTAAATTGTGGCTTCAGGCTTCCCATGTTGAATGATCAAGTATTATGTTAGTCCAATAACAAAAGTATCATTCCATAGCACATTACTTTTGGCAGTATATATATATGTTTTTTCTCAATGGTGGAAATTATTAATGCCCCCCAGTTTGACTGTGGTATCTTGTGTGCCCCCCCTATATATTGTTTCTAGAGTAGCCACTGCCCTTGCTTACACTTGGTTTTTCAGCTGCAGTGGACTACAATGAATGCTGGTAGTTGAGTATGACTAAAGGCTACCCAATGTTTCACTTGAAGGCCAGGGATTTTGTTATTTCATGATTTTTATCTGCCATGGCAACCAATATGTAAAACATTATCCAAAAGAAATGATGTGTTAGCAATTTCTGAGAACTGGATGCTTCACAGTAATGTAATATTAATTAATATTCATAACATGCAATTCGCTTTAAAACAACATTGAAAATTTGTCATTATTAGTCTAATGCATTTTACCCTTTCAGCAAAGAGAAAATTAATGGAAAGTAGCTAAAATTCATAATATTCACTAGTCTATTTTTAGCTGATTTAATAATCAATAATAATAAATACAGTACATTTACTCAAATATTACAAGGAGGTTAAGTTACTAATGCTTTCTAGCTGTGATGCAGGAATAAGATGCTTAATATTGCAATCAGGCTGAGTTGTTTCTATAGTAAATTCAATAATCACATGAAAAGCCTATTCTGTGTATGGTGGTAGGTTATTAGAGTTATTTGAAAGTCAGAGCTCATCTTCCATCAAATTCTAATGACCTTTAAATATTTACCTAATTATTTCAACAAGGTTGCATAATACGAGAAAACGTTAATTGAGCATGTTCCATTTGGGATCTCCAATGCAGGAAGAAAGTCAAAGTGAATAATTAGCCTTCTTACTGAGAAAACGCCTAATGAGTGTTCTATCAGACAAATCTCCCTAACAAATCTCCTACTAATGCATTGGCCTATGGGAAAAAACATACTGAGTTTGAGTCCAAATGCATTTAAATTAATCTATAAACACCATGTAAAAGCTAGCCAAGCTATCCCACATGCAGACAAATAGAAAACCTATCTCTACCCTCATCCCTTATGGGGCAATTGTGGGCTTATTTACCGGTCATGTGACAAACCGTTCAGTGGCCTGTGTATGGACTCTTATAGTTAGACACGTATTTGCTCCTTATCCTTCCTCCTCACCACCACTTAGTTAGAAACTAGAAATTAGAAACACACTGTTCAAGTGGTGCAAGTATCCTGGTGCGCTCATATTACTATTACAAATAAAATATTAAATGAGCAACAAAAAAGAAATGACATGCCCCAGGTTTAAATATGTGATTAGGTTACATTTTAATAGTGCAGTACTTTTACCTCATTAAAGGTTTGCTGATGAAGGCTGAGTGCTCTGTAAGCAGTGCCGGCCTTAGGTGTTCTGGCGCCCTGTCCAGACTACTCCTCTGGTGCCCCCCCATCCCAAAAAAAGAAAGGAAAAAAATCTTGTCACTCTCTAACCCCTCTCCCCCTTTATCACTATCTACCACCTCTGCCCCTTCTC
>VKOC01034294.1:0-16062 GCA_009364415.1 Spea multiplicata | reverse complement strand
GCTGAGCGCCGGAAATTGACGCAACGTCCGGCACTCAGCATTACAAGCCGGCACCGAGACCGAACAGGGAGACTCGCCGCAGAGGAGAGAGGGGCTTCTCTCTTCCGCTTTAAAAGTGCCGCCTGGAGCAGTTGCCCCACTCGGCTCCATTGTCGGGCCGGCCTAATGTACACTTACATGTAGTTAAGAAGTTCATGATATTGTAAACCTCTCTTGACTGATTGGGTCTTTCTCTGTTGCAAGTTTCCCTCTGCGTTCTTTAAAGGAAGAGTCAACATGTGTGCAGCGTTTTGCTATGAGGTTCTTAAGTGTTGCAATTCAAAGCTCTGCTCCACCAGGAATGAGGCATCTGCTCTTCTCTACTTACTCATGAGGAACAACTTTGAGTTCACAAAGAGGAGAACATTCCTTAGGACACATCTGCAAGTAAGTGTTTTTTTCCCTGTATCTCGTTGGTTATGTTGGTACATGATTATGTTATTACATGACTAACCAAGCAAATCCAATGGCAATTAGTTAATACAGCTGCTCTGGTTGGCTTTAATACAATTACCTTCTTTGATTAGTTGCTCAACTAGGAATCATTTCGGAATGTGATAGACCTACATTAAAGTCTTCCTTAGGACTGCAATAATGTGTTAGTAGTGTTATTTATAACACTGTAGGGTATGTAGACCCCATACGCAAAGGAATTTCAAGACGTTATATAATGCATTGGTCGGCGATTGAATCAGTATGAATATATATGTTAATTATAGCTACCCTAAAATGCAAGTGTATTGGAGTAGACATCACCATGATGTCGAATATGATGGGGTAGTACAAAATAGTCTTGGCAGGTAAAATTCCTCCATCATACTCTACCGGTTATGTATAAAAATATTATTGTAGTGCAAAGGTGTAAGAAAAATGTCACTGTCACCTTAGCAACCAGTAGACTATCACTGCTGATTGTTTCAGTGCAGCATTTTTTTTTTCACATATGTATTATTTCCAAAAGAATAATGTGTTGTCATTCAATTTCATACCACTTTTATTATCTTGTGTTTTCCAAGTTTTTACATACTGTTTGTTGTTTTGTTTTTTTTTTGTTTGTTTTTTTTTAAAGTTAAAATCAGCTACTTTTTCAAATGTTAAGCCTGTAGTAGCACTTTTTCTGTTTAGGGGCTAAAATACATTTGAATGTAGGAAATAGTTGACAAGTGAGTACTGTATGTATAATCTATAAAAAGAAAATGTTCCTGTTGTACAGCGCTACAGAATATCATAGCGCTATTTAAAACAATAAATAATATTAATAAAGACAAGAACATAAAACTTCTTCCGACAGAGAGATAAAGGCTGAATTTGTGTAGTGGTAATTGCTTTTTGCCTTGTTAAAGACAGGTCCTTATCTTATTTAATTTCAAATACCGTAGTCTAGTTCTCATGAATGGACAATTTTTTGAGCAATTAAAAATTAAAACGGAAAAAAATGTATTCCAGAAATTAAACAGAAACTTCTGCTCTCACGTCGTTGTCACAATTATGTTATTAACCATATGGAAAAGAATCAGTTACAATAAGAATTCTTGGAAGTGGATGTGCGTTCCTTTTCAGTTAATTTACTTTCTAACAGATATAACTCAACACATATTTTAATGAAAAAAATACCACATATAGTGTGCAGAGTAATTAAGAAGAAAAATCATTAAAAACAGCACTGCTACCCGCTGGCTCCCGGGTCCAGTGTGACGACAAGCACTAGGGGGGAATGTCACCAAACCAAAGTTAATAGCTGATTAAAACTTGGCTGACCAGTACATGAAACCATATTTGATTAACCTCAAATCCAAAATTTGGTATAAGAAGGTGCCATTTATCTGTTACAAACGGCCATATATAATTTTGTATTATTTAAAAAGGCATGCATAACCATTCCTTCAGTTCAGAAGGTCACCCAAGATCTTATTTAAGCAGCCCGGTAACCCTTCACTTCTGCAGTCTAAATATAGTGCCAGACTCTGCGGCAAACAGTTCCCAGGGACGATTCCACCAACAGACTCCAAAAATAAGCCACAGATGTTGTAGGGTCTACTGGAAAAAAGCCAACAGGAAGAACCGTAGCTTTTACTTCCCGTCCTGTCCATCTCTGCCAGGTCTTTGTATCCCCAGCTGCTTCCAAATCTACCACACGCAAGTGGACTTTTATAAAGCATGTATTTTTTTTTTTTAAGTTTGGAAACTTGTTTTTATAATTACGTGTTATCTTTGGTTTTAGTTGAGGTGTCCTTTCCTTTTTTGTGACTCATAACTATCAAAATCAATGAGGTATTTATTTTACCTGGACATACAGCTGTGTAAACATTCCTAACAAACATGGAAAGTTTGGTGAAAAAATGCTAAATTAAAGTTAGGCTTTATTTGGTTAAATGAATCCATGTGGTGGTGTTTATAGATAAAAGTAAGCAATGTATACATATTTAAAAGGTTATGTATCTGTATTTTCTTCTTTGGAATTATGTTATCCCTCTCTGTTAAGTTGCTGATTGTTGTTGATTGGTTCAGGCAGGGTTTAGTGATGAGAAGGGTGATAATTTAAGGGCTGATTATGTAATTTAATTTTTTTAGCAGAGAAGAATATGCAAGGATATAGTGGGATTTAAGGACTTGATTAGTCATTGGTGATTTTTTTTAAGATCACTTGAAAAATCAGCCATTGTGGAGTCCAGAATTGTTTTTTTCCCCTTTTTGGAACTGTTGGAGCCAACATAGTCAAGGGTTTGCCTGCTATGAGAATCAATCCATTAATCAGTCCATTAATTCAATAAGGAATCATAGAAGTCGTATGAGATTTGTATTATGTGCTAGAGCAAAAACACCATACAGATTAGCAGGACACTGATTTAATTGTCTTTGTTTTTCAGATTATAATCGCTGTTAGCCAGTTGATTGTAGACGTGGCTCTTAGTGGTGGCTCAAGATTTCAAGAATCACTTTCCATAATTAATAATTTTGCAAACAGCGACAGAGCAATGAAGGTACTATGGTGATGTACATCTTTACAGTGTTAAATAGATTTAATTATTTAACCTTACGGGGGGTATATGCTATTTATTAACCCTTTGGTTAACCATGTGAAGAAGAGGTAAACAGTCATATACCAGATAACCCCTATTGTATACCATATTAACCAGTTATGTTTTCACTAATCATTTGATATTTTTTAATGTGCTGCTGAACCCTAGTTTGGATGGAAGGGACATAATGAATGTCCAAGGGCTGAAAGAATCCATACAGAACCAAATGGTAGTAGAGGAACTCCCTCTCCACTAAGTATTTGAGATAATTTCAAACTTGCCAACCCCCTGGAGTTTATAAAATCACCGTAGGGGACTACAAGTCCTGTTTTTGGGTTCCCTCACAAATTTAGTAACAACGGAATTTTGCTGAGTAAGAAATTACTACAAGTTACTACAAATCGAAGCCTGTTCATGATAATGCATGTAATGAGAGATCATGGGAACTGCAGGGGAACTTGCACGGGATGTTCTAGCTGGGAATTTGCTTGAGGCAGATATTATGTTGTAGTGGTTATTGTTATTTATTTATTATTTCCAGTGTTGGATTAAAATAAGGATTTATCTCAGTTACGCTATTTCCTATTTTTTAAGGAACAGAATGACACTGATCTTTACAATACAGATTTTAAATTGTTGTCAGATGGGATTGTTGTTTGCTGATGTAAGACAGTAGAACCCTTCTAAGTTTCACGGACAAAACTCCAGTGAATCACCTATGGGACATAAGTGATCTAGATCATAGGTTGTTAAAATGCTTAAAGGTGACATTGTCTGAAAAACTGTTTTTTGTATGGAATTTTTTTCCGGCCTACATATATTTTTGCTTTACATCGAGACAATAAGTAGATTGTGATTGTCTTGTTCTCCCGAAGGCACCCTGCTAATTAAGAATTATATTTTTACAGTCAACTGCTTTCCCCTCAGAAGTCAAAGATTTAACTAAAAGGATCCGTACTGTTATCATGGCCACAGCCCAAATGAAGGAGCATGAGAAGGACCCGGAAATGCTGATAGACCTTCAGTATAGTTTAGCGAAATCCTACGCAAGTACCCCTGAGCTGAGAAAAACATGGCTTGAGAGCATGGCCAAAATCCATGTGAAGAATGGAGACTACTCAGAGGTAAGGAAGGGCGTGCTTGAGGCTGATGCTTTGTGTTTACAAAATTAAAAAACTAAAAAAAACATATCAACTTGATGCTTTGTGTTGTTCACACCAAAGAATGAATGGGAAAGGGCAGCTGCTCTTCATTGGTTGATGCCAGAGGAGTCCCCGAGTCGCTCTTACGGACCTTTAAATCCTGGCACGATCCTACGGATTCCAGTATTAACGTCTGCTATACTATGGAAGACTTAACCCCTTAAGGACAATGGGTGGTCCCTAAACCCATTGAAAGCAATGCATTTTGAGCCAGTACATGTATGGGGTTTGTCATTTAAGGGTTAAGTTAGGGTAGAAAACCGTCAGAAAATGAATACGAAGAATGCATACAAATATTCGCCTGAAACGAACACGGGGACGGGAGAATATTCATAGAATACGAAGATTTTTTTCCCCTGACGATGAAAACGAAGACTTCACTGGTGCCCAAGTCTAATAATTACTTTTCTTATTTCATACAATCATCTGAATGTATTTTTGTTTTCCTTTTCCTGCATGTACAGTAAATGCATATAACTAATTTGATTAATAGTACTTCATTTACGTCAAAATTGTTCACAGACTATAAAATTGCAGGTTGCACAGAGACAAATGTTTATTTACGTTCATTCCATTTTCTCAGTGGTTTTATCTCCAGTGTGAAAAAACATATAAAAACCATACTAAATATTTTGTCTGCTTTGGTTTCAGGCTGCAATGTGCTACATCCACGTGGCTGCTCTAGTAGCTGAATTTCTCTTCAGAAAGAGTAAGGATTTTATTTTTAGAAGAAACTCATAGTATGTAGGCCAAGTCAAAAATTGATCCTACGTACCAACTATTGGATCCCTGAAACAGCGCCAAATTTGGTTGAAAAACTAGTTAACGGCTAATGTACAGAATCTGCTAGCCCGTTGCCATATAAGCAGCATGTTTACATACATATGCCTAGCATGATTCATAAAACTGTGCTACCTATCCTTTGTTAAACATTGAGCTTACAATATTCAGTAATCCATGAACATACCTGGGAACTTCTGGGCTCCGGCTACCCGGAGCCTTCCCTTGCGGGACGCAGCCAGGACTGCACACTGACATCGGGGCTGGTCCTGCTGATGCCGAGGGCGGTCTCGCTGATGTTTAGGGCGGTCCCGCTGATGTCGGGGCGGTCCCAATGACATCAGGGGCGTTCCCGCTGATGTTGAGGGGAACACCCACATGTAAAGAAAAAATGGGTGGGGAGCGGGGCGTGTCAGCACCCTGCTCCCACGCCCCGGAGGATTCGGGTATTGACTCGGAGAACCGGAGGAGCAGCGCTCACCCGGCAATCTCCGGGTCAAACCCGGAGAGATCCCAGGTATGTCCATGAGAACTTGGAGACGTATAGGAACCTGATATCAATTGAAACCTTTTTAGGGCCAACATATGGGCAAAGTTCACTGCCTTCAACCCCCTGTTAGTTGATTGCAAGGTGCGTAAATGGGTTTGGAGCTCAGTGTCTAGCAGATTCAACTCAAGAGACAGACAGATCTAGTCACTGAGGACTCCAACTTCCATGGGGTGGGATGGTGGGTTGGCCTCTGTGTGAAAAATGGTGTACAGAATACAGTTGATACAGATAGTCTCTGAAATTATGTCACATTTTATTCCTGCAGAATTATTCCACAGTGGGTGTGCTGCATTCCGGAAAATCACTCTCAATATCGATGAAGAAGCTGGAATGAAAGACGACGCTGGCATGATGGATGTTTACTATAGTGAGGTGATGATTGTAATGGGAAATGTGTCTTACCACCCTTCTTCCAGTCCCAACACACGAGTATTAGTTTTTAGTAATAATATTAGTATACCGTCTGCCCTGTGACAGGCATGCATTGATCAAGTAGCAGGTGTTGAGAAAACTCTATTAAAGTTATGGAGAATCTTTTTGGTTTTGGATGAAATTGGTTAATTAAGAAAAAAAGCATTGAATAGGGGAGCGGATTGTACCTTTTCCTCTTTTGCTACATACTGTTATCCTTTACGTTGGTGAAATGCTACCTTATTTCATTAGAATCATCCTGCGAGGGTTGCCTCGGCTGCAGTCTTTGATGTTTTGGCTTTTGTTCTTCTTTTGTTCTTGTTTTCTTGAAATATAATGTTTACTGCAGAAGAAATCAATGACTCATTAGCGCACAGGTCCTTGTTTGGCCAAAGAATAATCTCGTCAATAGGCAATAACACATACAGTTATCATTTCCTCCTCTTAATCAAACACTTAGCACTGACACTTTCAATAGGAAAGATTACGTAGACCAGCTAAAATTTACATATAAATGTGCGCCCTAAACATATCTGACTACATTTTCTAAGTACACATGTTTTTATATGTTCCTTACGCGGGAACACCTAGTCGGCCTCCCTAGTGGTATAAAATCTTAATATAATAACAAGTTTCTATGTTGTTTAATGTAGTTAAGCCTTCAGAGTGTTAATCATGTTTTCACTAAGTGGAACGTGACTTTTAAGGCCTCTTTAATCAGCTTTTTATGATTTTACTCATAGATGTTTGTAGACGTTTCTTGTAAGGCCAAATTCTCTAATGTTCCCGACAGTGTAAAAAGACAAAAATATTTTCCTTTGTACATGGCCTCAAATGATTTATCAACAACCTTACCATGGCGAAATTCCCAGTTTGCAGTAGTTGTTGTTAAAATAAGCCTTTGCACGCTATAAAATGCTCTGATTACCTCACAAGTGGCTAGGACTTCACATATATCTCCCGGAATATAAACACTTATATATCTCCAACTAGATCCAGATAAAGCGCTGTTTCTCTTCATACTCTGAATACACAGGAAGGAGTTCCTGCACCTAGGGACAGGGTTAGAAAACCCTTTAGTATATTTGTATAAAGTCTTTATATATTTGAATATTTAAGGTATAAAAATCAGATAAAGATTTAAATACTGTATGTTTTTGGAATATACAAAAGAAAAAAAAATTTGGTATTGAAAAAAAAGATATTGAAAATAGAGACTTTCATTTTACATTTTAAAAAATAACTTAAACATTCCTCACAAATACAACTACCACAAGTCTCAATCATCTAAGGCAATTTTTTGTCCATCGTGTTGTAATTGAGGTATGTCGATGTCAGTGAGATAAGAGTTTTTAAAATACCATCAGCTCAATTGTGGGAAATTCACTTCCTGCTGAAATCTTATAGCTGTGATTGATCCGTAGAATGGATCATGAGGTTCCATCCTTGATGGAACGTTGACTAGCGCATTTCTGGTAAAGGACTTCTGATGGAATTATGTTGGAGTTGTCATGCAAAAGCATCATAAACTGTTGGCAAGGTGGGAATTATCTGTTTAAGTTAAAGATGTTTAAGTACAGGATGGAATTATATTTCACAAGAGATTACATCGTAGGACAAGAGGTCATAGCCTCAGAGGGTCCAAGGTCTGAATATAAGCTAAATCGTTTTCTGGGAGGGTGGACATGTTGTATTGCCTTTTAGCAATGGCGACAAAGATTATTACTGCAAGGGTCAAGAGATATAACGTGGGATATCAATATATCATCAAAATAAGACTAGCCTGATAACCCAAAATGAGGATTTCTGCTCTTTTCTTATTAAAGGGAAGGGATTTACACCTGGCATTTCCTGCTTTTAGGCGGGTTTTCTTGTTTATGGAACAGTTGAGTTTTTTTGTGTGTAAAGAAGTTCCGGTTAGTTTGTACTCACCTTGCAAAATACCACAGAAAGTGACACCATGATGTCATATTAACGAACCGTCAACAGGTAACAAAGGATGGCCAAAAAAAACAATAAAGGGAACGTGAATTTTGTTGGAACATTTAGAAGCTGCCAACTCCATAAAGGGAGACACAGCAATCCTACGCCTAAAAAAAAAATGAAAAGGGAACTCCCAACATTTTCTTTACTTTGGTTGCAATAGTTAGTCTGTGAGTAGGGTACCTACTAATGTGTGCTAAGCAGATACGTAACCGGTAAAGAAGAAGAACAGGTAAACATAAAAAGTAGTTCGCTCAGTGTGCCAATCACTAGAAGGCTTCCAGATAATGAGGACAAAATTCAGCAAGGACCAAAAGGTCATGGGTAGTTGAGTACTGGGTGTAAAACATAAAGGTAAGTGGTATATGACAGCAAAAGTATTAACTATATATTACTTACATACTTAGTGCTTTAGCAACCAAATATGGGGAAATGGTCGGAGTTTCCTTGAAAATTACTGTTCATAATGTTTTAGGGGCTAGCCCTTTTAATTATGATAAATACACATGATTTCTTAGTATTTGGTACATTTGCCCTATGGCTATTTTAAAAAATATCCAGGGATATACCCAATACTTAATAAACCTAATTGTTTAGAGACAGTTAATGTCACGAGTAAGAGGCCAGGAGTATACCTGCTTGCAAGTTTTGTCTCTTAATTATGACTTTAATTTCTTGTTTCCATAATACTGACCCCGCTACATTCCTAAAGCACAAATCTCTAATGCAACAAACACAAAACCATATTATTATTTTAAAAAAGTAAGTGATTAAAGGCAAGTCACATAAAAAAATACCTCTAAACATTTAGCCCTTTAGTAAATAAATAGTAATAATTAATAAAATCAGTTCTTAGAAAAAGTATCTGAAGGAAATCTAATAAAAATCTGAATACCTGCACATGTTCATTGGTACTGGATTTTGGTAGGGGAAGGATAGAAAAATCAAAAATAGTTTTATTCAATGTCTTTGTTGTTTTTGTCGTTTTTTTTTTACTGCACCCTCATGTTGAATAAGTATTTTAGAAAAAAATGTCCCCCAATTAATTTAGGTTTCAATTTTTTTTTGTCCCATCAGGAAGTTCTCTTGGAGTTACTTGAGCAATGTGTGGATGGCTTGTGGAAAGCCGAACGTTATGAGACAATTTCTGAGGTCTCAAAGATGCTTGTTCCAATTTATGAAAAAAGGCGGGAATTTGAGGTTGGTGAATTTGTTCATCTGCTCGCTGCTGCTGCCGCCTTCAACATTTTGTAACAATTAGTAGTTTGTTTTTTCATTTCCTTCGAAGCTATAACCAATATACCAACGGCTATTTATGGTGCTTTAGTACATACTAATTTTAGAAGTAACTATATATAAATATTTTCCTGTGTCCATCATGATGATGGATTAGATAGCACTTAACTTACTTTTTTCCTATACATTCATTTGCATAATGGTCTGTAAGGTGCTTCCTTGCAGGGGACAGAACGTGAAAGTACATAAACTAGTTGGAAAATATTGCATTTTTAAAAAACAAAAATTCATCCTTTCGCTTTTAGAAACTTACCCAGCTGTACAGGACCCTTCATGGTGCATACACAAAAATCATTGAAGTCATACAATCTGGAAAAAGGCTTCTAGGAACATATTTCAGGGTGGCCTTTTTTGGACAGGTAAGACAATGGAATCTGGAGATGGAAACTCATATTGTTTTTAAATGTTTCTAAAACTATATAGTACAATTACCCTTCACATCGTTATAACTACCTGTGCATGAAGGATGCATAAACAAAGGTTGAAAGCTCATACGTCGTATAACTAACAATAGTAAAGGAAGCAGAGAGTAAGAAACCTACAGTATATATCAACTAACAGTATATAACATACCTCCCAACATTTCAAAATGTAAAATACAAGCAATTGCACTTTCCACTTTCTTGCATCGCCACTTAAAACCCGCTTCATTTTTGTCAGCACAGTCATGCATATTAAAAATAACCAACACATTGAGTTGAAGTTAACAGTAGATAAAGCTGCAGATGTTAGCTGTGAACTACTGAGCCAGCCAGGTGGTCCACCATAATGCTGTGTTAGTATCATTGGAAGAGTAGTCCACAGCAGCAAATATTTTTTTTTATTAATTAAAAAAAGGCTAATGTTATCCTCCATCCCTTACACTCTTTACACACACCTGCCCATAAACACACATATACACATACACTGCCCTGATACATGACTGCCCATACACACTGCCTTTACACATACCTGCCCATAAACAAACATGTACACATACACTGCCCTTACACACAAACATATACACATACACTGCCTTTACACACACATATACACATACAATGCCCTTACACAAACACTGCATTTACCCACATGTATACACATACACTGCCCTTACACATACACTGCCTTTACACACACATATGCACATGCACTGCCCTTACAGACACATATACAGATACACTGCCCTTACACCCACCCACCTTTACACACACACATATATACACATACACTGCTTTCACACACACCTGCCGATAAACACACATATACACATACACTGTCCATAAACACACACACACCCATACACATACACTGCCTTTACACATAGACATACACTGCCCTTACACACACACATACACAAACACTAACATTACACACACACAACACTGCACTTACACATGCACTGCCCTTACACACACATACACTGCCCTTAACACACACATATACATGTACACTGCCCTCACACACCTGCCTTCACACACACATACACTGCCCTTACACACACCTGCCTTCACATGCACATATACACATACACTGCTGTTACACATATATGTACACATACACTGCTGTTACACATATATGTACACATACACTGCCCTTACACACACACATATACATACACTGCCTAGTTTTATGAATTATGATCTACCTGAAGAAACCAAGTAAGTCTAGAAAAGCTGCATTCGGGTCAATACAACTATGCAAAATCTATTAAAACTGAATTACACTGTCTACAGCAATAAACGCTATTTACACACCAGCTTACAAATACAGTACCTATACTGCTCTTACACACACTTGCCCATACACACACACAAGTTTACAAACACACACACATATATACACATACACTGCCCTTACACCCCTTTCTCCCCATCTCTTACCTCTTCCTGTCAGGTGGGGGGAGTGTAGCATGGTGCAGGCACCACCACACCAAGTCCAGTAACGCAGTACAAAAGGGGCAAATCCAAGTGAATAGTCGGGGGCACGGTACAGAGGTCAAGGCAGGCAGCAGACAGCAGAATCAGGAGACGAAGCAAAGGTCAAATATCCAAGGAAGCAAGATAAGGAGTAGGGAACAAGAGACAGTACTACCCAGTACTAAGCTCAACTAAGAAGCACTGGGATAGAGGTTTGTGGGGATTATATAGGGGCAGGAAATGAGTAGTCTGCCCCCTAACACCTGATCCCCTCCCACACACAGTACCTGATCCCCTCCCCTCAGATACACCTGAGTGGAGGGAGACAGGGTAGTCTCCACCTCCTCCCCTCCCTCTGGTGTTCTGTCTGAGAGGGAGGTTACACCATCGGGGCTAAACCCTTCCCCCTCCTCGTCAGGAGCGCGGCACGTGCAGCGCACGGCGTGCACGCTGACCGCGCGGTCAGGAGCAGGGCCTGCCACAAGGAAGTGCCGCGCCATTCCCGGGAGGTCCGCAGGCAGGAGTAGACCTCCCGCGACGAGCGATCCGGGACTCTACGTGGCGCATGGTCCGGAGGCCGGCCGTCGGGGACCGCGGTCCGATAAGGTACGTGGTCCCCGTCGGGTCTGATACTTGCTTTATACTACTCTCCGGCCATTGATGCAAAGCGGGGTACAACGTCATATCCCTGCGCTCGACATCATTTGCTGGCACGTATAGATTATGGAGCACAGAAGCCGAGGTATGAAGTGACAGTCCTGGCGTTCCCTAATGTTGAGCCGACTAGAGGGAGATTCTAGGCTAGGCTACCCAGAGCTTCCCCTCGTCTGAGGACTCATTTAGAGGATAGGACTAGCCCAGATAGATGTGAATGAGTAGGACGTAGGTGTGGAATAGGTAGTAGTGGATTGAAATGAGGTAGGAAGTGCATTTTTATAGGATTGCACACTAAGATATAGAAGGGAACATTACTATACTGGCACGGTTGCCAAAAAGTGATAGCATAATTTCTCACAGTTTATTAAACTATACACACACTAAAAAAAAACTTAAAAATGCAGACATTTCTTTTTCACACATTACCCAGACAGGAAGTGGGCTTTTGAAAACCGTCACCACAATTTGTAAACAATCTGCAGCTTCGGATTTCACTAGTTATATAATAATCTTAAAAACAAAGCCTGTAGAGAAAAAAATAATGGCAATTATAGGTCCAAACGGTAATGTGATTGTATGAAAAGAGTGTATTTAACCTGTTTCATTTATAAAACAAACATAATTAGTTCTTCTTCTTTGTTTTTTGTAAAACCTAATACTTGTCCATTATCAAAACACCAAACTGTGAAAAAAATTCTCTTTGAAAAGATGATTATGTTAAAATGATGTAGACTTCTTAGGCAGACAGTAAAGTTCTCAAAATATTTTTATTAAATCATACATATACTCCAGCTTCCCTTTTTATAAATAATTCCTTTTTAAGTATTCTGAAGATGTTCCAAATAGATGGCTTGGATCTTGTGGCTCCAACAAACTTTTATGTTAAAAATAATGACGCCTTTTATAGTGTTCCCATTTCTGAGTGGAACCTGCTTGTCCTTTGAAAGAGCGTGTTGGAGAGACCAAGTGTTTCTGATTCTTCCTGGCTGCTCTTAAAAGCTGCAACCCAGAAGAATCTAGTGTTGGAAGGGTGACATAGGCCAAGTCATACTACTTTTCTGCCTCTGTGACTAAATAAGTATTAACCCCTTAGCTCCCTTAATTCACTGTCCCTTACCTTTCCTTGTTTACCACTTGAGCTGTTTATTTGGTGCATCTTTACTTTTGCTCATAATAATAAGAAGGAAACCCCACAACAAATATTGTTTATGATCGCCAGTAGTTGCCATCCAAGAGATGGAGCCGATTCTGGAGATTCGGTGGTCTTTTGGTGCAGTTTTATAATTAGTAATCTGTTCTTGGGCTGTGTGAATACACAACCACAATCTAGTCTCCCACACCGATGTGGTATCAGCGTGAGGTTATTTGGTAATATTCCTTAAGCTCGTATTTGGAACATTACCTAGACCCAACTTGTCTTTCAAGACACTTTCATTTTCATAACACTCACACTTACTCTAGTTAAACTACATAAGGGCATATTCTGTAGATGATGGGGCATGAGATATTTAATGAATAGTCGCTAAACGGAGGTTACTAAAGTGTTATTTTGTTGTGGGAGTCATTTAAGTAAAAACTCCAACAGAGACCAATATGTGAAACTAACACAAGACCAGTGAACTCTTACAGTTTGAGTCTTTACATCAGTAAAAGCTGGTGTATATGGGCTGAATTTGATGGCGCTATATAAAACAATAAATACTAATAATAATAATAATAATAATAATAGTGTAAAGCACTGGATTTTTATCCTTAATTCTACAATTAAGGAGTATGTCTGAAAATGATTATTGGAACTCCTTGCATCACTTCTATTTAAATATCATCTCCTTGCAGATATTACTGTTATGGAAAAGATACAAGTTGTGCTTACCAGTCCTTATTTTGTGTGAGCTTTGATGCATATTGTGTGTGTGTGTGAGCATGGATGTATGAGTGTGTGAGCATGGATGGCGGTCAGGATGGAACTGATTGGGGCAAAGGTAGCGCTCACAAGCTGTTTAGGGCAAAGGTGGCGCTGTAGGAGAAGTTGCTTGGTGAAGGCGGGAGGTCCCGGGGTAATTTTCACAGCAGGGCCCTGTGGTTTCTAGTTATTCCCCTGATTAAATGCTAACTTTAGTCATAAACATTGACGTGTGTAGTACTTCTACCACATACAAATGTCATATATAAATGGTGGAAGATTTATTTTTGTGTTAGTTCCTTGCCCGGTTTTCACATAATAAGGAACCTTCTGTTATTGATTTCTTAAGTGTAAAACTGGACTGAGAGCTGAAGTTGGGTAAGTATCTGACAAAATTAACCAGGGGATATAAGATAAGCTACTTTGTTTATTTTATTTCAAAACTTTTTAAGAAGTGAACAGTGTTCCACAGGATATTTTTTCATTACCCACTGAGCACATGTGTGCTTTCACAAATTCTGACCGTTAATGGCTTACACTAAAATATAACAAATTAATTTTTCATAACAGTCAAGTACTTTATACAGAAGATATTTCGTGTACTCTTTCTGGATTGGTTTGCAGCTCATGTGTTTTGAATTAATTCTCACATGCTCTTCCTCTCAGTCTAAATATCATCACTACAAAAAAATGCCTCCAACTAATTCAACTTGAGCCATCCCAATCCTCCATTCCATCACCTTCATAGCTGATAGTCCTATGTTTTAAGTTCACAAGCATGGCCTTTTGTACCATAGAAGTTGGTGAAGCAGAGGGGTACAGAAGTCTTTTTGTGTTGGTCTTTCAGATTATGTATCAATACTCTACGAAGTTTGAGATATAAATTAAAAATATTGTATGTTAATTTTCATATATTCTCATGTTTAACCCACTGTATGTTTAACCCACTGTAAGACCTAATTACGACATAAATATATATTATATATATTATAATATATATATATATATATTTGATATATTTGTTATGTAACAAAATTTGACTTTTACTGACTATATGAGTTGCTGTTATAGCCTTTTTGGCTAAGATCAAGTGGGGACCTGTGTGAGAGAGAGAAAGGTTCATCATTTGGCGTTAAGGTTGAGCCGGTGTTTAATTTGGAGGTTCTCTTAGACCTCCCCAGTTTGGTCCACTGGGGCATTCAGCAAAATGATGGTGTATTGTGTGTGGCCACTTTTTACTTCACTGCTGATTTGGTAGCAGTCTGGATAATTTTTGTTTGGTTCTCCCACTTAAATAGGCCTTATTCTATTGCTGGTAGGTGGAGGGAGACATGGGCATGGGCTGGTATGACACTTTAGGTCATAGGTTGAGCTTGTACACTTTTTGTCTGTTTTTCATGTGTTATAATTTTTTTCTGAAATGGCCAATTTTTTGTTTTTCACTAAAAACCCTACAGTGGAACCAGGTCCCTAAAAATATTATTTTGGTGGGGTGAGTAGGCTTTTGAATGCCCAACCCTTCTTGAAGCCTTCGATGGGAACCCTAAAAGATCCAGCCCTACTATATCTCCCCATGGGGAGAAGGGGGAGATTGGGTTTCCACTTTTAAAGCACCTCCAATTTTGCCATACGACGAGAGGCAATACAAGGTGCTTCGTGCTCCAGTTAAAAAAGAAACAAATAAGTTGCTCTAGAGTATTGAGTTTTGAGTCAACTCTGTCACGTTACATGTGTAATTCTACTTACTACTTAGTTTGCTTGCATAGTCAAACATTATCAGGGGTTATGTATTATATGTAATGACATAAATCACATGCACATTTATTGCATGATGTCTGCAGCTATACAAATATTTATATGCGGAAAAGTGGACAACCTTGAGAAAACTAAGGTATTGTTTGTGTTGGATAGTATTCATGCTAATTGTTGTGGAACAGCCTTTCAACAGAAGTGGTAGACATTAATGCTTTGAGGGAATTTAAACATGCATGGCATAGGCGTATGACTATCCTGAATATAAGACAATATAAGACAAGGTTTGAGGCTTTACCGCAGAAATAACATGCCAAATTATTTGTTATCTGCTGTCACATTCTTTGTTGCTATGCTTATTTCAAGGCTCAAGAAAGGCCAGAGTTATTAACAGAGAGGTCGCACTTCTGGGTACGAGCACCCATAATTAGTAAAAAGCGGATTGCAGTGCACAAGATAACCACTATTTTTTTATAAAAAGAGGAACCAACGCTTTTGTCGGTATCAGGGCACCAAACACACCCGCCATGTATAGAACAAAACTTCATAGGTCAAGGATTATATATATATA
>VKOC01034288.1:0-13318 GCA_009364415.1 Spea multiplicata | reverse complement strand
GGCGGCGGCCGCCAGCAAAGGATTCCTGGATATCTGTCAGGCAGGGGGGGCCGAGAGTTGCCGAGCGGTTGTCTTCAGCAACCGCTCGGCACCCCTTGGGCCCCCCTGACTGGCAGAAATCCAGGACTCCTCTGCTGGCGGCCGCCGCCGCCGCCTGCCTCAGTTGCGACCCCGGATTTATCGGCGTATAACACGCAGGTAGGGTTTAAGCTCCGGATTTTAGTTAAAAAAGTGCGTGTTATACGCCGATAAATACGGTATATCGTTGCCCCCCCCCTCCCTGCTTGCATCTTCGCTCCATAAGACGCGGCTGATTTTTCATCCTACTTTGGGAGGAAAAAAACTGCGTCTTATGGAGCGAAAAATATGGTATATTCTGAAAGCTCAAATGTAACGGCAATAACACAAACGCAGGTATAGTTTTTTTTAACTAATGCTTAAACAACCCTAAAATATTTTTTAGTTTTTTTGCCATGGTCTATTTTCTTACAGAACAAATAGAGTATCATGATATATGACTGCGTATGTGTTAAATGTCTCCTAAATGACACAATACCGCATATGTGTTATATTACATAATCACAGGGTGCAACATAAATTAGAGTGCAGAAAGCTAATTTCTTTGAGTGAAAAATCTACGCTTTGTGATTGAGTATGGGGTAGATAACTTCCCCTAAGCAGAGGTCCGAAGTCTCCTGGAAATTCCAGAAGTCTTCCAGAAATGCATTTGTTTCTCCAGGCCCCTGCTGAGGAATATCCCTGATGCACACTCTCTCTCTCTTACTTACCCTCTCTTACACTCTCCCTTTCTTACACTCTCTCTCAACGTCTCCCTACCTTCTCCGACAACTGCTTTCATGTCCCTGTCTCCTTTTCCGCAGCTGGGCTTCTTCTCTCACCTTTTATTGCTCTTCTGTCTTCTTTCTTCTGTCATCTTTTTTGCCCATTTCTCCCTAGAATCTGCCCCATTAAACAGGCCTCATGGAAGGCTTCCTCAAAAGGGCACACAAACTCTCCATCCAAGCTCCCTGTGGGTGTATCAAGGGTGGACAGTGCATATTACATCCACCAGCTTGGCAATAAAAGGGCACAACCCTTGGGAATATAGATCTTCCGTTAACCCTTAACTATCCGACATGTATAATTTGTGTGGGTACTTAGCAAAAGTACTTAATAATCTTTGGTCCCAAAATGTAAAAACATGTAATACAGCTTTGGTCATTAAGGTATTAACAAACAAACATAAATATTTATTAACATAAGCTCTTAGGCTTTAGTAAAAAATCTGCGTTTGTCAAAATATTTAGCTAATGCCATTTTATCATAGTTTTTTTTTGTTTGTTTTTTACAATTGTTGCTGCATATACACAAGTTCAAGTAAAAAATGATGAAGTTCTAAATGTTTCTCTCCATTTTTTTGTACATAAGATAGGATAATAAACACAGATGGTTCTTTTAATGTGTAATTCCTGGAAGGTTTGAAGCAAGCCCAGACATAATAATGTCTGATTCACTTCACCTCATGCAACTAAGTAATATTACACAATTTCAAAGTTTTACCTCTTGTACCTTCAAAATAACAATATAAGAATTAACAATAGTTTCAGATGTAATAGTACAGAGGGAGAAGAGCATGGCCATGCTTTTAAAAACTTGCAATGTGTTAGGCGTTTGAGTGCATATTAGACAGAAGGTGGGATGGGAGGTATGGTTTCTTTGAGAATATGGCCTGTAGAGGTTATAGATTGTATGCTTTTTTGAACATATGGGTTTATAGTGAACTCCAAAGTTTTTTTGCTGTTTTTTGTAGAAGGGGTTAATACGGGGCCAACACGGTACAGACTATGCAGCAGCTTTGGCGCCAGGATTTTAAATGTCCGTATGAGCAACTTTATTGGTCACCTGCAGGGGCTTCCTCTGCCATCAACCAATGAAGTACACATGCACTACATTGGTTGATGGCAGACGAGCCCCCTGCTGGCGACCAATAGAGTCACTCGTACAGGCTTTTAAAATCTTGGTGCAGCAACTTGGCCGGCAGAGACCACTGGTCTCCCTGCTCCAATAGTTAAAGGTCTGTACAAGTGACTTTATTGGCCGTTCGTACAGACCTTTAACTGTTGGAACAGGGAGACCAGTGGTCTCTGCCGGACAAGTTGCTGCTGTGCGTTAAAGGGCCGTGCGAGTGATCCAATAGAGTCGCTTGCACGTCCATTTAACCCCTGACGGCGAACATACAGATTTGCCCTCCCATTATCTACGCAGCATCGCAGGTGTTAATGGGAGTGGAAATATGTAAGTTCCAGAGCAAAAGGGTCTGTTCACTTAAAATACAGGTTTATGCAATATGCTAAAAATGTGAGTTTGCATTAGCAAGTTTGGACCAGTTAGACAAAAAGTGTTATTCACAGATCACTCACAACTCATTAATTTGTACTTTTGTGTACTTTTGTACATGTGTCATTTTTGTCCCAAACAGCTTGTCTGAGACATATTTGCCCCAACCAGCTTGCCTCTCTCACACTCCTTCAATGTCTTCCTACCTTCTCCATCGACTTCCATGTCTCTGTCTCCTTTCTCACAGATCTGCTTCTTCTGTTATTCTGTTTTAAAAATACTGTTATAACACATGACACCCTCATTTTATGCTGTGTCTTACTGTTACTAGTCATGTGCAATTTTCCTGGTCTAGAGGGACTTTTGTCTAAGGCATTAAGATTCCCAGCTAAATGCACACATTTGACCAGAAGTCACAGGGTATTAGCTAGCCTAACCCTTCTTGTGGCTACCCTCAATCATCACAAAACCACTCACTCACAAAAGAGAGTGCTCCTGGTGGCCTTCCATGAGATGTTCCCTCAACCTCACTGTCACAAGGGTACTGGATCTTCTGCACTACACGGTGGATATACCCTCAGACCAGCTTAGTGACAGGCTACAATTAAAACCCAAGAATATCATATTGCATTCTATTGTCATTATAAATATTAGTTGTTGTTTTATTGTCTCAAATTAATGTCATTATTATTTGACAATGATTTATATCTCCACCGCTATGTTTATTATTAATATGACTTTATTTATCACAGCCTCTGATAACAAAAAAACATTTGTAATGCTCTGGCACAATTAGACATTTGTTAGCATGGGCACAGTCATACAATGTTGGCAACTTGCAAAAATTATCCCAATATAAAGAAGATATGTTTGTTATTTCTGGCATTTCAACTGGAAAAAATAATTGGCTATTAGGAGAATTTAAACTGAACCTCTTTGTTTCATTTATACAACCTAGAAATAGCTAATCTTCTTATAAACATATTTCATACATTTTTCAGGTGCGCCCTGGTGAATGTTATGTTCAAAAACAGCTTGGCTATTTAAGTTAAAATGTGCTGTTAAATTTAGTTCCCTATATGTGACCTTTCAAACAATCAAGGATAAATAAGCAAAGGAAAAATAAGGGTGGGTAATTTTGTATCCAAAATCAATATGCTCCACTCTGTAGCGATATTTCTTATTACTGTGTCTCCATTAAATAAGAATCATTTTACTGCATGCTGTATTGCTGGTGACCCCTTCCTGACAGATGAGTTGTGGTTGTTTGCTGTATGCTTGCACAATAAGCAATGTTCATCTTCTCTGTATGATGGCTTTGATAATCTTCTCTTTCAGCCTGGGTAAAAGCCCTTTAAGTAACAGCAATGGGTCTGGCTTTGCAAAATGTTGTTACAGCTTCGGTTTCATAGGCAAACCAACCTTCATGTCCTTCACTACCCCAAAGAGCCCATTCAGTAAGAAGTCAAGTGGTCAATTGAGTTAAAGGTTATCTCAACTGATCAGACTCAACTGAGGTTGCATGCTCTCTGTGACTTTAAATTGTGTGGTTGAAAGAGTTGAAAGAGAGCCTGCATGTCCTTACCTGAAAATTGCAAAATCCTCCACTCCACAATACACATGCCCTGACAATTGGTCCTCCCCCCATCTGGTGCACAATTAAATTAACCTGGTTGGTATATTCCCCACATGTACCATCCTACTAGAAAGTTTTCCCCTCCACATAAATCTTTTTTAAACTAAAAAAATATCTTAAAAAATGGGCTCCCTAGTACTTTGTTTCAAAGGGCTTGGTCTGCTGGGGGCTTGGGATGTTTTAGGAAAACTACATGAGGTAGGGAGAGAGATAAATACCACCCCTCTGGACCTGCCATCCTTAACAAATAATTTTAACCCCTTAAGGACAATGGGCGCTCCCTAAACCCATTGAAAACAATGCATTTTGAGCCTGTACACGTACTGGCTTTGTCATTAAGGGGTTAATTAACAATATGTCAGATAGTCAATAAGTAATAGTAAAAGTGTCTTAGCAATTTGCATTGCCACATCAAAATTTCTCCAAAATGGCTATTTGTTTTACCGATACCACCTAATCGTCAATGTTGAACATGTGGCCTCCTATAATGATGTAAATTCGAAAGCAATTGTTTTTTTAAAAAAATCTATGATTTTCATGCATTCACAATTATGATTTTTAAATGGATATGTTATCTCGCAATGACCACCAAATATTATAAGGTGAAACCAACATACATTTCTTTCTTCTTTTTTGTATATAGGTACTTATAAGTGAAAATTAAGTTTTATGGAATTATTTACTCCATATATAGTATGTACATTGTAGCTTTTACCTAAAGGAAAATAGAGGCTAAAAATAAACCTTTTGTATGGTAAGTGTATGGGTATTAAGTGTTTTCCATTAGGATTAAAGAACAGTAGCTTGAAGAATTTCACATGCACTTTAGCAGCTCCCTGCTTTGTGTGATACAAGCTCTCAGACCCTTATGTCTGGCTGCACTGATATGAGGACAGCATTCAAGTGCTTCTGCTTTAGATTCATAGAAATTAGAATAGAATAGGAAAATGCAATACAGTATATGACGTATATGAACATGTACAGTCAGTACAAAATGTACATTACTTTAGAGAAGGTACAGTCTATACAATAGGCACACAAATCTTATAAAAAGTAATTAGTGTCTGTTGACTGCTCTCTAGAGATTAAAATAGGGACGGTACAGTAAATACAGTAAGTATAAAGACATTAGAACAGAATACTCGGTAAATCAAGTAAACAGGATTTTAGAACAGGGGAGGTACAGCTATATAAATGGCATACAGAAACTACAATAAGGTAGACAATGTACAGAAAGGAATCACTGCCCTATACAGCAGGGGTGCAACTAGAAACCACAGGGCCCTGGTGCAAAAATTGCTCTGGGGCCCCTCAACATCACATCTGGTCTGTGCCATCATTGTCCCCAAAAAACGTGTCTGTGCCTTCTTCGCCCCTTGCTTCTCATTCCAATATACACTATGGCATACATATGTATATATACACTTACACAAATTATACACACTTACTCATACTAACACACGTACACATTCATTCTAACACACACTCCAATTCACCCACTTACACATCCATGCTGACACACAAACACCTACACATCCATGCTGACACACACACACACAAGCACACATTCCTGGTCACACACAATTACACTTCCATCCATCCATCCATCCATCCATACATACATACAGTATATACATATACATATATATATATATATATACACACATATACAAACACATATACACATACATCCCACCTCCCAGCCCCCACTTACTTTTCACCGATCCTGCAGCTTTCTATCCAACTGCTCATACACTGGTTGTGAAGCATCGGTTTCACGGTGGAGTCACATGACCTAACATGACCCCAATACGCTCCTGTATCCCGTTCCATGTAGTCCCTCAATGAGCAAAAGACTGAGTTAACTTACAACAGGTAAGGTTTATTAGCTAGCTTTATGGTGAGTCCCCACTTGGTGAGTGATACAAACATTGAGAGACTTTTGAGTGGGAACTCAACATAGGGCATATTATGATGTATTGCCCATTCACAGGCAACTTGCATTTTAGTTAGTGTGCATGAGAAAGAATACTGGGTGATTCATTTTCATACCTGGGAACTTGTTGGACCTGGAGTCTGCTGGTGAAGCTTAGGTCTCAGCATCCCTACCAAGAAAGGGCTTGTCTCTCTTCATGAAGCCACTCTCGCAGAAGAGGGAGAGCTCTAAGTAGATTGGGGTCAATTCTCGCACCAGGGTAATTTGAAATAAATATGTTTTAGCCTCACCAAAATAAAATGCATGTGTTGAGATTCAGGTCTCATCCTTCAGCAAACTCAAGCTAACAGGTTTGATAACTTGATTTACAATCAGGTCCATAAATATTTGGACAGTCACATTATAATTCCTATAATGTTGGCTCTGAATGCCACCACTATTGATTTGAAATAAATTAATCAAGATGTGATTGACTTGCATGTCCATGTTTTTTAATAATTTAATGGTCATATTGGCATTTCACACATCATATGCCCCTGGAACTGTTGAAGACAAATTAGGAATCTCCCAAGCTAGACCAACCGGAGCTTTTTTGCTTCTGGAGGAGCCGCTTTACAAAGGGAGCCATGTTTAGGGGCATAGTTAGCTGGTTGGAGGGATGGGGCTAGCCCCCAAAAACCTTTAGTGTATGGGGGTTGGAAGGACTTGGATGGGAGTAAGTAAGAAGCATGCAGGGAGTAGGCAAGGTCAAAGACAGTTCCCCATCCTGGAGAAAAAAAAAAACTAACCACACTTTGCCAAGAGACTCCAGGCCAAACCCAAATAATTCCCAGGTATAATAATGTCAAAGCCTTATATCTTAAATGGCACAGTTCTCCAGTTTCTTGTGGATCTCTTTCTTCAGTACCTGATAGCAGCAAAGTATGACATAATTGATTACCACTTTGGTATCTCTGGTTTTGACCCAAATCCCCCCCCAGAAGTCTCTCTTTTTTTGAAATTGAGAATGTTTGCTGGGTGTGAGTATATCACAATAATAAATAAATAATGTAAATTTTTTTTTTTTTTAATAAATTACATTGTGTAAATGACATGCTTTATTCTTGATTTGAATGCCCTGTTCAGTCATAATATAAATTGTCTTGCAAAAGCTCTTCCTCATGGCTCCCTTAACAAGAGCCTCTAAATCTCTGCCCCATCTCTGTACCATTGGCACTAGAAACACGATGTCAGCAGAACAAATCTCGTGCAAAAACAAAGATGGTGGTGGTCGCGGTTAACATGCAGTCACTGGCCTAGCCCTTCCATTAATAATTGGCCATAACTTCATGCGTTATGTTGTAAAACCAAGGATGATGAACATTTATGAAATAGAGAATGTTCTGCATAAACGTTAAATTAACATTTTATCCCAAATCCTGACTCGTAATATAAAGTACTGGTATATAAAAACGATGTTGTAAATGAGAACTGCCAAAATTATTCTGTTCTTTTAAAGACATCTTGTTAGTAGAGCATAAAAGAAACAGGGAGTTCTTCTGAAATATGTGATAGCTTAATGTACCTCATTCTGCAAAAGAACGTACAATCCATAAATATGAGCTCAGTTCCCCTAGTTAAATGAAGAAAAGAAGATTGCCAAGTCAGAAAATTGAATATCCTTCCTAGAAAATATCTTTTACATCAGAAATAATGAAAATGAATATTGCAAGTGTACAGTAAATCCTCATTAGCAAACAAATAATTACTCTAATACGATTTTTGAAGAGACCGACCTGTACCGTTTCAGCAAATTAAGTCAATTTTGTGCTCAGCTTTTAACCTTTTTAAAATTTCTAACGGATGAGAATGACATTGGAAGGAACCAGGAACAATATCAAAGAGCAGGTCACCGTTTTATTTATGTGCTTCATTTATGAGCTTTGAGTTTCAAAATAGGAAAGCTAATTTCTAATAAAATATGAGAAATAGTAATATAAAAATGTGGTGTTGCCGTGAATTTAACAAAGGGCTGATGAGCTTTTGTGTACAACTACCATTAACTCTAATGATGATGAGGTGGGAGTCGTAGCCTTCAAAAGTAGGTACCCCAGAGGTGCAAAGAGAGTACCATGCTTACTTACTTTATAACCGCTTTCTTATATGTGCCTACCATATAATATTTTGTGCAGCCTATATGTATGGACAATGACATCCATTGGATACACCTAATAAGACTCTTTTTATGAAAATTGCTTTGTTTTTGTTAATTGTGGCATATACAAGGTCAGTAATGGTGGAGAAAAGACTTTACTTATTCTGCTTTCATCTTTCCCTGTCTCCTGGCATGAGACTTGTATTAAAGAATGATGCTGCACGTCTACACACTTAATGCCAGGCTCCATTCTGGGGGGAGTAGCTTCTCTGAGGGTAAAATAAAAATAAAGTCTATTACTGATATTAAACTATTCTCATGCGGAATGTTATAAATACTTGTAATTAATCCTACTATCAAATTACCCTTTAAACTGTAGAGTGAACACAAAAGGGCATCTGTGTCATCAATTTTGTTTTGTTCCAAACATTTTTGTAGCAATAAGTGCCAACAATTTATGCATTCATAGACAACGAGGCATTTTAGCTTTTGGTATGGACATTATAGAGGTTCTAAATATTTTATATAACTCTCTCCCAGCAATATAAGTGATCTGAGTTTCATTTGTTGTAGCTGCATTGGAATTATACCCCTTGGGAGCAACAGCACCTCTTTGGTCTCCCCGAAAGTCCCTGATTTCTAGGCACTCAGAGTATGAGGGTATGATGGTGTTCTACAACAATGTGTATAGAGAAAGCAAAAAATGTGTTTATAGATTAAATATAAAGCATGAAATATTTCTTGAAATTTATCGCACCTAGTGCCCCAGGCTTCACCTTTGCTGGTTTAGATGCCAAATTTCAAGCAGTACAATAGACAGAAGCATTATAAATATGATATAAACATAAAATTGCTTTGAGCAGGGCACAAATTATGTGATGCACGGCTATGTTCAGTCTACCCATCGTACATGGAGGCAGAATATGATAATGTGATATAAATAAAAACTATAATAATACATTGGTTCTCAAGTGAGATATTTAGTTGGTAATCACAATGTTTGAAGGTCAAAAACTTATAATCGGATTCTCTGTTTTTACCTTTTTATGTCTCCGCCTCAGAGCCAAGACGAACTGCTAGCTTCTAGCTTTAAAAAGAGCAGGGTCCACTAGATTAATGTAGTTTTTATTTTATACTAAGTCATCTCGCAGTAATCCAGACTTGCCTTGTGATCAACAGACCTTGGTGATTCTTAAGGCACCATCACTGGAACCCCAAGAATTGAGCTCGTCCGTGAAACAATGGAGATTGGGCTACTCCTAGACCATAGAGAAATAATGCAGGAATTAACAGTACATCCGGAGACCTTAAGAGATGTTCTCTCAGGATATACTATTAGGCCCTGCTTCTCGAAGGAGTACAGAGAAACTAACAAAAGCAAAGCATTTATGGTACAGCGGGAAGGGCAGAGGTAAAGCAAGACGCTTTGGTGGAGTCTTCTCATTTTTCTAGTGAGATTTACCTTTGGTGTTACCCTTGTAAGCATTTTACTTTCAAGCTCCTGTATGCGCAAAGATGTCCGAGGCAGTAGACAGTATATTCATGGTGTAAATGACTTTGATACGTGCAGGCATTTTTTATTGAAAATCCTAGATATTTTCCATGATGCCTCAGTTATGATTGTTTTGGAATCCGAAAGCCCAAGCTGGAAGAGACTTCCTGTGTTTAATGAGTTTTACTAGACTGCACCCGAGTTCCACTATTTGTTTACATGGACAGAATTACCATCAAGAATATCTAAGGACAGAACTTCCCTTTAACAGATGTGTGCAGAATATGCATACAAATCTTATTTTCAGAGCAGAACTGTAAGTAAGGCTCTTGAGCCTGGAGCAGGGCCAGGAGTCGCCATGTGACATCACATCTACATCAGCTAGGAGGCGCAGAATAATTGCTGGCATCACACTTATGTGTGCTCCTCACCTTATAGCACCTGGGGCAGCTGCTCCTCTTGCCCCATGGAAGTTTCAGCCTGGCTTCAGGATCAAAGACCAATGCAAGAGTTCCTTGAAAATATCATGCCTACTGCGGGTATATTTTTTACAGTCTATGCAACGGCAACAATTCCATTATAACTGAGAAAGGAGAATGATGACCACCTGTCAATAAACTAACAATCTTGTACCATACTATGACACTCCATAACAGGGAAAAAAACGTTAATCTGCTTACATAACATCCATAATGATTTTTTGTATTGCAGTGGCAACATTAAAAAAAAAAACAAGGGAGTAAAACTTATATACTTAGGGGTTAATCAATTTATTTAATGAAAAAATATGTTATTTAAATTATGATAAAAAAATATATTTATTCACCAGAATTCTACATATTGCATTATACATGTTGCGGTACTGTACCTTTTTTTGTATGCATTTTTTCTCTTTTTCTTGGATTTATGTCTGGAATTCCAAGTAAAACAAATATTTGTATAATATAATGCATCCCAGAGATATCCATCTGCAGATTTTTAAATTACAGATGTACTCTATAAATAAAAAACACACACCAAATAGACAAGAAAAGCCTTTATTCAAAGAAATTAACTACCACGTACCCTGCGGCGCAGTGAGCTCTATTTGTAGGAACATTGTGGTATGTCTGCTTCCACATTAAAGAAATTTAGGCAGGTTATGGCAAATCACTACCTTAAATCTGAAATGGGAATTAGCCTCCCTAACGCCGCCTGCGTTCTGTGGCTTAAGAAAACAATTCATTTCCTGTTATGCAGAGCTATTCCCTCTTCCTCATTATCTGTAGCAGACCAAGTTGAATACTGGGAATTTCATGCAATTAAGTTATTTTTGCTACTTGTCGTTTTCGGTATTTATTTGTATGTTTTCTTAGGCATTTATTGCATGTTTGATCCTCAATCATCATTAAAAAATTGTAACAGCAAAAGGAATAATAATAAAAGGGACACCCCAGGCATCGTAAGAACTTAAATGCATTTGATAGTTGAGTTGTCCCTTAAAATATTTGTGTGGTTGCCCTTTGTAAATACATGGAGGGATTCTGCAGAATCCCCCCCCCGTAGGCATTTGCTAACCGGCTGCTTGAAGCATGAGACATTCTGCTGCAGCTCTGGAGATTGACTTTTTTGGAGAACTTTAAAGAAGGCACCTTAAAGTTCATAAAAAATACTTAAATATGCATTATTTGTTTAGGAGGTTGCCTAGGAAACTGGAATTCCTCTTTAATGGATTTTTAGAAAATGAACAAATGTGTAAAAATGTGTTTTCTTTCATTTAATGAAGATCAAAACAAAACAAACAAACATAAAAAACAACAGAGAACATAATGGACATATGTGGTTTAAACCTTACCATGTAACTATGCTCGCCCTCTCCAGGGGCTTCCGGGTTACTCCCTCTGTTCACACTGTGTCCATTCCTATTTTATTGCAGGTGCTCCAATATATTATATTGAGGTTGATATTCATTAGAAGTTTAGATGTCATTCGTGTTAAAAGGTCAAATTCGAGCACTACTTTCTTGTATTAGCATCCTACAACTTGAAGTGTAACTAAGGTGTTCATGAATATTTGAGTTGCTTTCAACTTGATGTAGGTGCTCGCGAGTTCCACTCAGGTTTGTGCACGTTGAAAGTGGAGTTAAACTCATGTCCTCAACAGCAACTTACAAATTCACACTTTAATAAGCAAGAAAAAATGAACTTGGCAAAAACTAAATATAAAGGGTTCCCATATGCCGCGAGATACGAAGGGTTAAAAAATACCCTATAAGGGTGTATTTGTGGCCCCATCTATACCCTCATTCTGAAAGTTGTTGGATGGGAGGGGTATTATGTTACCTCCAAGGTGCCCAGGTAATAGGGCATGAGGTCGATCCAAGTTACCTTTTGGGTCACTTTACACTCTTTTTTCTATTTAACCTGCTGCCATCCATATGCTTTTGTGCTCCAGGTTATTCTTTTAAACTGACTTTTGACTTCTTTTCATATTTTTTTTCCAAGGGGTGAAATGAAGACTTGAGGGGATTATAACAAGTATTATTGTGTTATTATTGTTATTTTTGGTGGTACATTTCACAGAAAATCACTGTCCACCATACTGGCACCCAAGGCTTCCTTAGAATTACTTATAAGTGAGAGCATGTAAGATTAATAATATAATGTTGGGGTTTTTACCCATTTTTAAAACATAATAATCCCCTCTCTCCGCAGTTTATGGATTTGTGAAAGGGATAGGAATGGAGCATAAACCCCTTACAGCTTTTATTTTAAAACTCACTCACACATGGATTGGCTGAAATGTAGGGACCTACATCAACCACCATTGGTTAATATATATATACCGGTATTATTATTATTATTAAGGCAGTTGGGAGCAGGATTTCATAGATTCAACACAAATTTCCAAACCAACTTAAACTCACTAGAAACTCAGGGGTTAATGAGTTGCTATTAATTTTCAGCTGATATTAATTTGAATAATGTTGAATTGTTGAGTGTGCAGAAGTAAATATGAAAGTTAGACATTTAATCCAACTCGATTCAAGTTTGCTGCTACAAATTCAAATTGCAGTATTATACTTGAATCGAGTTTGACTAATAGTGAATTGGGTCTTACATTATCAGTTGTTGTCAATAAAATACAGAATTGGTAACTTCATGCAGTCCGTTACTAATATTCTCCATTTCAGCTATAGTGATGCTTTATTATGAGATAAGACCCCTGTGGAATAAGCAGATAAAAGCAGAGAAGCATTTGTGGTTGAATGGATGGGTATTGGGGAGGAACTCGATATCTGTGGGCCCAAACAGATTTTTATTTTATTGATAGATAGAAAAAAAATAATATATATATATTATATATATATATATAATATATATTTTATATTAATATATACTCACGGGCGTAGGAACCGGGGGGGACGGGGGGGACAGATCCCCCCCAGGAAATCATGTGGGGGGGACCGATAATAGAGAAATCCCCCCCAGGGCTGTGTGAGGTGAGTGCCCTCAGTGCACAGCTGCCTGATCAGCAGCTGCAGCGTGCAGGACTGGTTGGGGAGATCACGGATCTCCCTAACCAGTCCAACATTAAGGGCACACTTACCGGTGTGCTGTCTGTCACTGAACGCCGGGCGATGGGATATGACGTTTATATCCCAGCCCCGGCGCTCAGCAGAAACAGCTGTGCGCAGCCGCACTGCACTAGAGCGGCAAACCAGGGTGAAGAGAAAGCAGTAAGGAAGGAGAGAAGAAGAGAAAGGTAAGAGGTGTGAAGTGTGAAGAGGGGAGGGGGTCTGAT
>VKOC01034287.1:0-17495 GCA_009364415.1 Spea multiplicata | reverse complement strand
ACCATATATTTTTGAAAACTAGACACCCCAAGGTATTTCAAATGCTAGTTTAACACTTTCCATGCACTAATTCTACCACCAGCCTTAGTCAAACTTTATGGTAGTAAATCTTTTTTGTCTTTTTTTTCACACACGTTGTACTTCAGGTATGAATTTACAGATCCTGGTATATGTCACTGTCACACAACACCCCAATATGTGTTCAGCAACATCTCCCGAGCACAGTGATACCCCACATGCATGTGGTTGGGTTATTTGGGAAGTAAAAGGCCACCTTTGTGAGGTGTGTATTTTTCCCATTTATGCATCTGGTCACTCTGTGCCCACGTCCCATATTTGGGACATCTTTGAAGCCGTCCAATTCAATTTACCCCATCAAATCATACATCTTTTTAAACTAGGCACCCTATGGGCATTCAACCTGCAGGAGGAACTCGAGAGTTCCCAAGAGGGTCTGGATAGACCCTCTGTGAACTCATTTTTCAGTTGGCGACGCCATCTTGGGAGTGGCGGCAAGGCCATTCACTTGATGGTGCTTGTGGTTGCTCTTCGGAGCAATCACAAGGCGATAGGGGTAGTGGGCCTGTGTTGCTACATGCTTTATTGTTTATTATGATTATGTTTTAGCCGGCTGTCGCCACGATGTTTGATGATCGGTGTGGTGGAGGCCATTTTTTTTTGTGGGGAGGGCTTTCCTCCCCGGATCCACCGTTAGCCTCACTTACGAGGCTTCCGTGGATGCTTCAAAGCCGCCAATCGCTGGAGATTGCGGACATGTACAGCCTTTGTCGTTGTTGCATTGCACCGCAAGCCCATACATGTACAGGCTTTGTCGTTAAGGGGCTGGTATGTAAGTCAACCGTATGTTAAAGTGGACATGGTGTGAAAACCGCCAACTATACTACACAGTTCTCTGGCAGGGATCAGAGCACTTCTTTTAATGTAGAGCGATCTTGTCAATAGGTCACTAACAGTATTTGTTTGTGCAAGCAGTGGTGTAACAATCATGGCCGCTGGGGTCACAACTGCGTCCGGGCCCATCACTCTAGGGGGTCTGGGAGACCACTTGTACGCCCCTCTAGAGCCGATAGGTGCAGCACAGGCAGGCTTTTTGGGGGCACAGGCAAGCTGCTTGGGGTCAAGAATTGTACAGGTAAGCTGTTTGGGGCAAAGTTGGCACATACAAGCTGCTTGGGGACAAAGATGGAGCAGACAAGCTATTTAGGGGCTAATATGGCACTAATAAGCTGTTTGGGGCAGAGCTGGTACTGTGGAACATGTTGCTTGTGTACAGTATAATAGCAATCTCACATGTACATTTAGACAATCTGGTTGAAGTTAAAATCTGATTTTTAGATGTCTTGGAACATATCATTCCAATACATATCATTGTGGATGTGTGAACTAGTAGTGTTATGATAATAAACATGTTGCATATGTCAGATAATTACAGAAGGAGCAGGTGTCATTAGGTTTGAAGCACACCTTAACCATCAACAACCCCAAGATGTCCTCTTTGATATGGGGCACCTGCCTCCCATTAGGCACCTGTGTTATGCTTCTACCTGGGGTGAATACGTTACTGGGTGCAACCCCATTTTCAATAATTCTCAGCTCATGAGAGCGTATTTTTTCAATAAATATAGACTATTTTAAAATTCACTTTTGATTCCATGAATTCAAGCAAACCCCCTCCCCATAAATGTATGATGTCACACATGCTCTACACAGACTAAATAAACCAAGGGCTGAAATGAAGCCTCTCTTGGTTTAACAGCTTGGTGCTATAGTTTTTATTTTTATTATATTTGCCTCTCCGCAACCAGAGTAGAATGCAGATTCCCTTTTGGTAATATAAGTTGTGCTCTATCTAAACTAGGGGGCAAGGGAAGGCTGGTATCATCTGGCCTAAAGGAAAAAATATTTGGGACACAACATACAAATGCTAAAGAGGGCAGCATGGTATTGGGTTCCCATAATATAAAAACAGAAAATATCCAGACCTTGTGTAAATGCAGTACATACCCCTTGTTAATCTAGAAACTGTAGTGTTGAACTGCAAATAAAACACACAAAAAGGCTTCTGGTGGTATCCCTGAATGTTTACATTAGACCAGACCAGGGGGCCGCCGCTAGCATGGCAGCCTTCTAGATGACGGGGATGACAACATATGAAAAGAAACTGCAATATTGTGTTTTCCTATAGTTAAGGGCGGGGTGATGATTGGTTGTTCTTTAAAGCATTACACAATGGTACATTCATTAAATAACACCATACACACAGTACTAGATAAATGGCATGGGGTGGGGAAAACAAATACACAGAAGAATGTATGTGTGTGGTATGATTTAATTTGCATTTGTTTAATGTCACAGAATATGACTAATGGATTTCATTCTACATACGCACATAACAATAAGCGTGTTAATATACTATAGACTTGCGGAGAATTCATGTTATGAAGAAGTCTAGGAATAAAGTGTAAAAAAAAAAAGACTAAAACTCCTTTCAGTAACTCACACGTAAAGTCACGTTACATTGTTTTGTACCTTTGCATTAACATGACAGCTAGTTAGTTCCATTTGAGAACATTTTTATTTTATATAGCGCCATGAAATTCCATAGCGCATAGCGCTGTACAAAGGGTAGACAGGACATAACAAGTAGTATGTAACATAACATATCAAATTGACTAACCGAGACAACAGGTGAGGAGAGCCCGGCTCAAACGAGCTTACAAAGAAGTAGGAGTTGGGTGTATTACACAATAGGCAAAAGTTCCATTGGTAGGGATGGACCAGCCACACTAGTAAAAGTATTACAGGAGAGGGAGTAGGAAGGTGGGCTAAAGGAATATGTGAGGGTGTTATTGTGCTATGTTGTAAGCATCCTTAAAGAAGTGGGTCTTGAGGGATTTTTTGAAGGAATAAAGGCAGGGGGAGAGACGGATAGACCGGGGGAGAGCATTCCAGAGGACAGGGGCAGCCCTTGAGAAATTTTGTAAGTGTGCATGAGAGCTAGAAATCAGAGGGGAGGATAGAAGGTAACCATTGGATGAGCGGAGAGAGCGGTTACGAGTGTATTTAGAGAGGAGCGAGGAGATGTAAGTAGGGTAACTGCTGTGAAGGGCTTTGAAAGTAAGAGTAAGGATTTTGAAAAGAATCCTGAAGCACACAGACAGCCAGTGAAGAGACTGACAGAGGGGAGAGACGTTACTAAAGCGGTAGGAGAGGAGGATAAGTCTGACAGCAGCATTCAAGGTGGACGGGTGTGACGGGTAAGAGGGAGACCAGCTAAGACAGATAATAATAATGCAATAATCAAGGCAGGATATAATAAGGGCATGGACAAGAGCCTTAGTGGCATACTGTGTTAGGAAAGGACAGATGCGGGCAATGTTTTTGAGATAGAGACAGCAGTTTTTAGAGACAGACTGAATGTGGGGGTGAACGAGAGGTCAGAGTCAAGGGTGACACCAAGGCAACGAGCATGAGGAGTCGGGAAGATGATACCACCATCAACATTAAGGGAAACTGACGAGGGAATCTTAGCGTTGGAGGGAGGGAAGATGAGAAGTTCGGTTCTGGAGAGATTGAGTTTCAGGAAACTAGCAAACATACAGGTAGAGACAGATGTGAGACAGTTAGTTACACGAGAGGGAGAGAGATCGGGAGAGGATAGATAGATCTGGTTGTCATCAGCGTACAGGTGGTATTGATAAGATTAGCTTGCCAAGTTAGGAAGTGTAAAGAGAGAAGAGAAGGGGTCCTAGACTGAGCCTTGGGGAACCCCGACTGAGAGGGGGAGGGGAAGTGTTACAGGAGACAGAGACGCTGAAGGTATGATCAGATAGGTAGGAAGTAAATCAGGAGAGAGCAGAGACCAAGAACATTTTTGTTTGTAGAGGAAACTAGCCCACTACTAGATATAATGTCAAATGCACATTGTCCAGGGCAATAAAAGACAAATCCTATGTAATTTGCTGGTTGGTAGTCATCAGTTTAGAATATATAGGTGAGCTGCAGTATATTAGAGACTGAAGTTGATGCTGTATAGCAGATTAGGCCACTGAGGGAAAGTTTGTTTTTGTAGAAAAAAAATTATTTGTAATAAAATTAGCCTGTCTCTGCCTTCTTTTCGGATTAAATATGTCCAACATTTTCATTTTCCGAAATCCCATTCGCCCTTTCGGGGTGTCATGGAAACAAGAAATAAATACATAGAAGTTGAACTCAAACGGCGTGTTTCTTTTCTTAGCCGAGTTAAAATGGCAGCTGTGCGCCAAACGTTTTTCGTTTCTTTCTTCCAATGTTAAATTTGTTTGTTCGTTATTTGGAAACTGTAAAATTCGGCACAAAAACGCATTCACATGAAAACAAATGTGCAAGTCTAGTCTATATTGCTAGGCTTTTGTCTTCCATCATGAATGATATATATATATGTACTTGCCATCGTTTTTAGAAGAGCGACAAAAAGTTAGAGAAGTTCTTTACTTAGTAGTTTTTTAAATAATGTATTACAGTTCCTTATCGGCCATCCAAACCAAGGTCAGTGGAATTTTGAAGCAGAGGTATTACCGGTATATATGAGATTTTGTCTGATGATAGAGTAAGTTTGGGGAACATTCAATATTTCAATTCATTTTGAGGCACAAAAATGTCAACACATATACACTTGTGAATATTTCAGCATGTTCTTTCATACAGGCAAAGCCTACATAGTTAGATAAGGTTTCTATGTGTCACCTAAACACTATTGAAAATATTTTTTAATGGCTCCCCTGTGCTGCTTTTGTGCCCAGGTGGGTTTTATTATAATCCTCCCATTATCCATTTCCTTTCTAAACATGAATGATACAGATCTGCAGTAATATTAGTACGCTGGCACTTTACCCACAAGGGGAACAGTTCCAGACTGTGCATGTTGCCAAGTTAAAGTTTGGGTGTCAGGGAGAGAAATGGCTCATTACATAGCATGCCTGGCATGGCCGCTACGATATTTAACACATTCCCTGCCACAATGAAGTATACACATTGCATTAACTATTTTAAGGAACGCCATTAAAAACAATAATCCTGTTACATAAATAGATAAGGTATTTTTTTCTGATATCTCTCACACACATCCTTTAAAAACATCATGGACATGCCCTTTGCAATGGTTTATTTAATTACACATGTGCTGTCTACACTTTACTTGATGAGTATTCAGATGTCATCACTTAACATGGGGGCTGTGGAGATATCTCATACCCATCTGGCTTCTTAATGGAGGATCGGTTATATTAAAAAACGTGCATGATGAAACATTATGTACGTACACATTACAATACAGTAACATACGTAACTTGATGGCCCTAAATAAAACTTACAAAGAAGGCTTGCAAAGTTTCATCCTACTCTTAGGGCTAAAAGGAAGATACAATGGTGGTCAGATTCTGGTAAAGTTTGAAAAATGGATCACCCTAGCTATTCCATTGGCTGCTTAGGTGCTAAGATCACCTTTCTATCTTTTTCAGAATCACTTTCTATACATTTTTTATGTATATATATATATATATATATATATTTTTTTTTTTTTCTTCTATAAACACAAGCTGGAGGGAATATAAATTGAGAATACACAGTAACTCACATTAAATCATATTAGTGGAGTGAGAACGTAGAAACCCGTTTCTTAATAAAAAAGAAAGAAAACTAATTAAAAAGCTCAAGTATGAAGCCCTACAAAGCAAAAAGTTCTTCGGTTGTCTGCATTTTACTCTGGTTTTAAAGGGGTAAAAAAAGCTAATGAAGGAATCAGCGCAATCCTTTATTAATACCACCTTTTCAGGAAGACACTGAATGACATCACTTGCTTGAAAAGAGCCATTGTAAAGTTTCCAACAAATAACACATCTTTATGTGAAGTTCTGCTATAGTCATCTGCAGTTATGGTTCCCACCCATCAGACAGAAGAATCCCGGTTACCGTGACCAGCATTCCAGCACGTTTCAGCGATGGCGAAGTGCTTTTCAGGCCAGTAACATCGTGATGATTGATGATACTTCAGGCCGACAGTAGCGGATAGGGAAGCTTGGCTGCAGTTCAGTGTTATTGTAAGAAATCTCAAATATTTATTCCATCTCCTGCACTCACTGTAATCACATTTTCACCATGTTGCCAGGAAGGGAGCTTTGACATGATGCCATAAATTGACACAGGCTACCATTGTTGCACTTATGCAATTACAAAACACTGAACTAATATGAAACGGTTATATATTTTAGAATAAGTAGAAGCCAGGCAACTAGAATGACATTTATAGGGCAGCCGTAATAGCGTCCTTTCATTATTGCACTTAATGGGCTTTTTAGGTAGAAATATTGTATGTGCATATGCAATCAAAGAGATGCCCAAAATTCATGCATACAACAGCAATGGATCTCTGCTGGAAGATTTTATTTTTAGACAAAAAAAACATCATATGAAAAGTAATAGTGATTAAACTGGAAACAGTGTCTCATAACAAAGTGATGACAAAAACACAAACATATTGAATACAGAATTTGTGATACAGATACGTGGTAGTAAAGAGTTAGATTACATGGCTCTTCAGAAGCACATTGCTTTCAAATGTCAAATGATGTTGTGGGTCAATGAAATCACAATACCTTCTCCAGGACAGGGAAATACCTGTTGGCTGTCAAAGTCTGCTGTGAGTTGTAGTCCCATGCACTATTGAATGCTGGTGTACTGTTCTAAACTGCCACTATTGTGCTCTTGTTTCTAACTCACTAGTTGTAGAGATATGACGGACTGTTTGAAGTCTGAGTTGTGCCTTGCACTGTTCTATACCATCCTGTATTTTACTCTTTCATATAATGACACCAGGAAAGGAGAGAACAGATTGAAACGGAGAGGCATTAATGCATTCAGTGATGAGAAGCCAGCCGGTCCAGCATTATATCTAGTATAAATATCAAAAAGCTTTTTATTCAACCACTGCACATTAGCCATATTTATGTCTTGTCAAAGTTATCTTACATTCGTTTACAAGAAAACCACAAAAAGACCTTATCATACTGCCTAGCTTTTAACAATAGAATGTCACGATCTTAATCACCCAAAGGGACCTTCTGACTCATGAAAGTTTACAGACAAAAATACCTTAATTGGATAAACCGGACTTTAACATTTCCATGAATCAGCTTAGTGTGGTTTGTTAGTAGTCAATGTCACAAAAAATGACACAATTGCCTACACAGACAACCCCAGATGAACAGATTTAAACGAAACATGAAATTAAGCCCACTTTACTTCAGTGCTATGTTACATTACCAAATAAAAAAACTGTAGTTAATTCTTTAAGACAAGTGTCAAATTGTAAAATGCTTCCTAAAAAATTGCGACTTCATCAGACGTTACACAAAAAAGTCCCTGTATTTAAAACCTAGCAATGCTACCGAACAATCACAGTGGTCCTCTCTCAGCCCCTATTAATGAATCTTTGGTAAGTATCAGGGGAGTGAACTAAAATGTGCTATATGTCATGCCAAACCACAACATTAACAGAATGGCTTGCAAACCAAGAAATACAACAGTTGATGGACTCCCAACTAATGCCCAGACAGATGTAAGATTGGCTTTGTCTTAGTCCAGGTAGATTAATCAAATTGACTTATCTCTGGTTTTGAGAAAGGGATAACAATTCCTAAAACAAAACCAGAGTCCCATCAGGACTGGGTTGAGAAAACCCTCTTTTGGACATCAGCTGTTTCAGCAAGCAAAGAGGTGACGGAATGAAAGTCCACGTCGCTGCCACCACCTGAGAAACAAATACTGCAAGTCTTAGGACACATTATTTAACTGTAACTGTAAATACAGGTCAACATGTAGTGCCGGAGGAAATGTTCTTCTTTCACTAGCATTAAATCTAGTATTAGCATACTGTATAATCAATGTGATGGAGAAAATACTTTAGCTTCCATTTCCCTAACCTAACTATGAGATGTGGCACCAGACTGGGCAAAATAATTGTGCGTGATATGCAAAAGACTCAAAAACCTATCATGATGGCATTTTTCACATTTCCTAATTATAACAACTTGTAGTTTTATTGCTCTACTACAGTAAAACGTGAAATCTATTGTATTGCTTGAGATCAATAGAAATGTGCTCATTAAAAAGACCAAGCAGCATTTGCAGGTAACGAACAAAAAAAGCAAGTGTTACAGAAACGGTTCATAAAAGTTTAACACATTAAACACATTCTGTGGAAGAGCATTAGAATGTAAAATTGATACCTTTGATGAATGCAGTTGCAGTCTTCTGATATATTTTGGTAACGTTACTGACCTAATTAATGCAACAATGAGTAGACATGTGGGTTCCCAGAAGCCACTATTTAAACCTGGCTTACATGAAAACAAACAAGTAATAAGGGTTTATTATTTCTAACCTTTTTATCACTTTAGCTCAGCTGTATTACCATAAGACCGCAGCGAGAAACCCTGCAAGTGTTATAAATGTGATTATAGCTAATCTGCTTCTCAGCGAATCATTTATCTTTAAGTAACTAACAGTTTGACTAAACAAAAGCAAGAATAGAAAGGAAACCATCATTTTGTACGCGAGTTAATCCAGTGCATGTATTCTTAATCCACCTCTTCTGCGATGTCAGGCACTTAAAAATGAGGTAAAGGAAACAAGTCCCTTCTTCTTCGAAGGGCCATTTTCAACATCAGGTCATACAAGTAAAACCAGAAAACATGGCCAACTGTGTACGTAGGTACATCCTTATAAAGAAGCTATTTTAGAGAGATCTTTGCCCATCTCTGCATACTGTTCCTTTAGACGCATCATTGCTTTCCTGTGTTCTTCATCAACAGCCAGTCGCTTTTGATGTTGTTCCTCCATGAATATTTCCCAGTGGGCACGTAGTTTCTCATTATTAACCTTCCTCAGGTCATTCTGAGAGAGAAAAAATAAAGAAGATTTTAGGTTTCTTCAATGCACTCCTGTAAAGCAACCCTTTGAAAGCCCATCTTGGTTATCCTTGGCAAGCCAGATGTTGAGCAGAGAATCCAGCCAACTGCTTTCGAGTAATAGAGCGGGCAGATCAAATATTGAGGCATGTTTTAAAACTAAGTATCACAATATATTTTGGGGGAAAACTCACAGCAAATATATTTTTTTAATATTTCAATATATATGTTCACACTGGTGATGCTGTTAATGTCACTACTATTTACAGTTATATAAAAAAAAGGGAATCAAAAGGCCTAACAGGCTATTCGAATATTTTTTGAGTGTAGCTATCCTAACAGTACTTGCACATAACCCACAACCATATGAAATTATATCACGTCAAGTTCTAGGTTTTCGTATGTCTAATAACCACGCGTTTCAGGAGCATCCTGTTGTATGTACACTTTATGAACAAAAGTATTGGGACACCTGACCATTACAATCCAAAAAGGAGATCGCATTCAAAATACACAGGCATTCATATATAGTTGGTCCATCATTTGCAGCTGTAACAGCTTCCACCTTTTTGGAAAGGCTTTCCACAAGATGGTGTTTCTGTGATAATTTTTGCCCGTTTATACATTAGAGCATTTATGAGGTCCAGCATCCCAAAGGTGTTTGAGGTCAGGGCTCCAGTCAAGTTCTTCCACACCAAACTCATCCAACCATGTATTTATGGACCTTGCTTTGTGCACTGGGGCACAGTCATGTGGGAATAGAAAAGGGCCTTCCCCAAACTTTGGAAGCATAGCATTGTCCAGTGTCTTGGTCTGCTGAAGCATTAAGATTTCCCTTCACTGGAAGTAAGGGGCCTAGCCCAACCCCAGACCATTATTCCTCCGCAAAACTTTACAGTTGGTACAATGCAGTCAGGCAATTAATGTTCTCCTGGTATCCACCAAACCCAGACTCACCCATCAGACTGCCAAACAGAGAAGCGCAATTAGTCACACTATAGAACACGTTTCCACTGCTCCAAAGTCCAGCTTTACACCACTCGATCCAACTCTTAGCATTGTACTTGGTGTTGTTAGGCTTGCATGCACTGCTTGCCCATAGAAACCTATTCCATGAAGCTCCCGCCGCACAGTTTTTGTGCGGATATTAATGCCAGTGGGAGTTTGGAACTCTTCAGCTATGGAGTCAGCAGAGCGTTGGTAACTTTCATGCACCTCAGCACTCTGTGACCCTGCTCTGTGACTTTACATGGTCTCCCAGTTGCGTCGCTGCTGTTCCTAAACGCTTCCACTTTCTAAGAATCCCACTTACAGTTATTGTGGAATATCTAGCAGAAACTGACTTATTGCAAAGGTGGCATCCTATCACACTACCACGCTTGAATTCAACCCATTATCTTTTACAAATGTTTATAAACGCAGAGTGTATGACTAGGTGCTTGATTTTATACACCTGTGGCAATGGGTCCAATAAAAACACCTGAATTCAATAATTAACCCCTTAAGGACAATGGGCGGTCCCTAAACCCATTGAAAACAATCCATTTTGAGCCCGTACATGTATGGGCTTTGTCATTAAGGGGTTAAGAGGTGTGTCCCAAAACTTGTCCATACAGTGTACATACCAATGATGTATGTTTGTTCAAAGCATATGGTAATCAATACTTTACTGTAGTATTCTCTGCACCAAGATGATTAGAGAAGTCACAGTTTGTATTCTTTTAAACAAAAGGATAATCACTAGGGACTTAATATCTAGGAAAAACATAATTGTATGACATTCGGGCCAAACACATTTTTGTAATTTTCATTATTTAATTACCAATCATAGCAATAGATGTGCATTCCTGTTTGGAAGTTATTTGTACAGCCTTTAATATAACACTGCTGTGTGACGAAGAACTGGTCATTGGAATTAATTTCACAGATAGTGGAGCTGAATGCCAATGCTACAAGATAACATTTTCTCAGATGAAATCAATAGGGGATAGGTCTAGGCATGGTCAGACTCAACATAAGGCAGACTAGGTATATTCCTAAATGCACACTGTATTACCTATCTGGAATATGATGCTGCAGAATATGATGATACTTTATAAATCCCTAAATAACAACAGTGGCAGATCATGGAATCCTAGGAACCATTTTAATGCTCCCGAAGAGGTGCTCCTCCTCAAAGCAGGTCCCATTATCAAAGGAGCGGACAATAAAACTCGAATAGTGGACATTCTAGAATTAAATTACTTTATTATTCACAAATTAACAAAAATCCCACATATGACGCTGTACTTCAAAAGTAAAGGGGAGGGTTATTTGTAAATAATTCTGCCAATGAGCCCATCATATGCCTTCGAAAACTATTAAAAGAAAATGAAACAATACCACATAGGCAGTCAAGAGAAATCTGTGGCTACCACCCTGTCAGGGCCTGCTTCTGTCTCACATAGCAATTTAGCCATCCTGGCAATGTTTTGACTACTTTGTTGTGGGCATAGTGTCGATTTGAAATTGTTATATTAAAATAAAACGCTGACTTAAAATTCAAAAATCTTCTAGATTGTAAACCCCGACCGAGCAGGGCCCTTCTAAACCTCGTTTCTGTTATAATTGTTTGTTATAATAGTGTTATATACTATTTGTTATGTCCGGTTTACCCTTCGTAAATTATAGTAATAATTCTGTTCTTGAGAAAGCGGTCTCTTGTTCAGAGATCTGAAAAAAGATTAGTTACGTCAGACTTCCAAGGCATGTCTAAAGTGTCTGATTGTGCATTCTGAAGTAGAAGAAATGATGGATTCAACGGATCTTTGCCAAGGTTATTTTGCACTGTGACCTTTCTAAGCAATCTCACTTATTCTCCTGTAAACAGAAGGGACAGTGTATCAGCAGGTCCTGTGGGCTCTCACCACTCCAGCGTTGGCCGCAGCCTAGAGACCACTGTTGATTTTTCGTGGGAGTGTATAGGTCACTGTGGTTTCCCACTCTTGATGTTAATACAAGCAAGCAAGGTTTAATCTTCTTAGTTTAAAGAATTCAAATATACCCATCATTTAAGGAAAGCAGTTTGGGCAGCTTCGTAACAGCCCTAAAAGGTTACAGAAGTAAATTTACCAAGCTGAAAAAAGTAAATGTTCCATGTCAAGACTTTTCCAAGGAGTCAAGTGTCTGAAATATATGAAGTGTATACGAAGTATATGAAGTAGAATATATTATTGTTGTGAGAGACAGTCTCTGTGTATGTTACTACCACATCATCTGCAGGCTTTTTAAGCAGCTTAATTAAGCAATATCCGAAGGCTTCATAAAGCACTACACAATTTACAGTGTGGGTTAAGAGAAGTTTATTGAAATGACCAGAGATGTTGAAGTTATCTTAGCCAGGTTGCGCATATATTTTTAATACCTCTATTAGATTTAATAGGGGTTTCTAAGAGTCTAATTTTGGACCTTTATTGTTATATTGTTTTTCTGTTTGACGTGATGAACATCGTCATCCGATTACGACTACTAGAATAAACTGCAAAGAATCCGAAGAGAACGTACGCAGTCGTGAGGATTTCTTGATCATGCCACATGAAAAACAAAAAGAGGATTTATGAACCATACTTACCAGCTGTAACAAGCACCAGTTATAACCTTTAACTTTCTACTATACTTTAAACAAGCAATTAAAACGTCTGTGGGTTAAAGTGAAATCCTGCTGCTATCTATTGTGTGTGACTATGGTGCCATCTACTGACTCATAAATGCATCATATATTAAATAGAATGATCTGCAAAGGAGACGGAAAGGGCAAAAAAACATACCACAGGTAGTGCTGCCATTCCACTAAATCTAGATCATTTATTCTTTGTTATTATTTCACCTGTCTCAATGCCAGGGAACACTTCTAGCCTGGTGATCATGGTCATCTGGTGGATGTTTACTTACCATTACTATCGGTCTGTAATACACCAGTTACTATGTACGGTCTTACCATTTGGGCTTCATGGAGCCCCAGCAACCTTTCAGAGGTTAATGAACAAACCTCCCCAAAGTCTTATCTACAGACCTAACATACATCATATCACCCCCACTTAAGTATCTCTGTAAAATGCTCTCTTGTGAGAGTCTGCATTAAAATGTGAAGTATTCCCTACAACCGTGTGGTTTGAAGGTAATTAAGACTTAGTGGTTTCTGGAGGGTCTTCAGCATTAAATATGTAAGAGTATTAGACTGATTTGATTCATGTTTTCCATTCACAGGACGCAAGGAGAATATGTAGATGAGGGAGGTGACGTTAACACAGAACATTAGTCACTGCTGAAATGTGTTTACACCTTCTGTATATAAATTGCTTTCAGCTTCCATCAATGAAGTCCTATTCCGCTTGTACGTAAATGTATATACTACAAGTGCGTTCATACCTGACGAAAAAGAGGGCATCAGCATTTAAAACTTTCACATTTCTGTGAGAATTGATAAAAAAAGGTGTTATTCCAGCAACAAGGACTCACTTTGATCATCAGCTCTTGACAAGTAAATGAAATACATACATAAATTGCAAATAATTCACGGAGTGCTGGTGCCAAAGAAATTCCGCGGTTAACCTAACAAACGCAGACATTTAAATGTAACACTGGTTACAAGCACTGTCTAGGCTTCTTGAGGGTACAGATTATGCATTCTTGGAGGTTTCATCTGTCTCCAGCTTATGGTAAAAATGTGCTGCAAACTGTGTTTACCTTTGCTTTTTCCTGCCCATTTTCCTGGAGCCTGAGGATGGCAACATTGGCATTTTCCACTGAAAGAAACAGATTTGAATGGATTAATCAGATGTTCTGATGAAAATCCAAGTGTGTGATAGGCGGCAGACATAGTCACAGCTACAGTATTAACACAATGTGCAGGAACTGCTTCACACAATGGGAACCAGGTGACTTTTTGATGGCATAACGCACCTTACTGGCTTTGAAAAAGACAGAACAAGAAGAGATCATAAGTCTATAGCCCCGTATGCTGCTAACAAGCAACAGCACGCTGCACTTCCCTGCAGAAAGCCACTGAGATCCCAGATTGCTAACACATGGGCAGAGGTTTCAATTACTTCCATTATTTTCATTTTCTGGAGCAACCCCGTAAGCACTTAAGGTCCTTCAGACATACCACACAGACATTAGAGGGGAAAAATAAGAGATCCATACATAATTATTCCTGAGAGAAATGGGTTTCACCAACAAGCAGTATTACAATTTCTACCTAAATAATGTGATGCAGACCCCACTGCTACTCATATAAAGGTCATACGTTGGTTAAAGAGGGGAATGTCAGCTATACAGCCTTCTTTGCAGCAACGTATGAAATGTTCGCCACAGATCAATTAAGAAGACAAATACTACCCTTGATGAGTATCGATGGTTGGGTCCTACATTGCTGACATGCACTTTACACTGTTTTAGGTGGCTTTTTGGTATACAGGGTAAGGGTATACAGAATAGCCATGCTGACCTCTGATGTGACGAGTGGACAGAAGGTTACTTTGTGTTTCTTGTATTACTTGTCTATCACAAGGGTGTCCTTTTGGTCACTGGATGTTGCTATATGCTGCATCATACTCCCTCATTGATTCATGTGGTTACAACTGCTACTTGTATCTGTCTTGTAATACTTTGTCTTTGAATGCTATTGTTTTGCATTCTTCTCTTGATACGCAAAGACTCATCGCTCGTATTTTTTATTTTTTTTGTAACTGTTCACCCTTTGCATTTTTATGTTCATGCTGTATTCACTTTATTGATGAATAAAGTTCAAATAAAAAGAAATAAAAAAAAGAAGACTACAAATACTGGTGCAAGTAATTGCAATCTGCATCGCTTTCCTTAAGGAGTAATAGATAAACCTTCAGCACAAACAGGGATGGTAGCCCATGAACAAACTTTCCAGTGTGAAAACCATTCCCCCGAAAATAAAAGCCTCTCCAGAGAAAAGACAGAAATATTCCCAGCTGCCTATGAAGTGCGAGGTTCAAGGTTTTCCAGATGCCAGACTGGTAACCATAACAGGATACTTATGGATACTTGGACAAATTACATTGCTCTCTTCTCTTTGGCAATAACAATTTCAGAAAAGACAAAAAAAAAAATAGATACTACTTGTTTTTTGTCTTTCAACATGTAGAATGTATTTTTGGTCAATCACAGGAATGCCGGACTGAGTAGAAACAGGTCTACATCAAGTGGAAAAAAATATAAATTTCATATTTTGGCAGTCAGACATTGACTCTTCAGGTGCTGAGGGACCCTGAGATGAGCTGCTGAACACACAACTCAACAAGAAATTGTATAGTCGTTACTGCATTAGCATTGTGAGAGATCATCGGATTATTTTCTCTGTATTTTGCCTTAAAATTCAAGTCTTTATTAGTCCTGCAAAACACCTTTCCTGGACTACCCACCAACCACCGATAAAATTATTCTTCCAAGCAAAAACGTCAAAAACCATTAGAAGTTTATGGCTAAATGCAGAGTGGTCTATATACAGAAACTCTCTCTTTCCCTACCACCTCCACCCCCCAGGATTTAAGGGGTAGGGACCGTATATAGTTAATTGTCTATGTTAATCTAGGTATGCTGTTACAGACAGCAGTATTTTACATCCAATGGCCAATATACGCAGCCTGCCAGTCAGAAAATTGAGCTCTGGGCTCCCCCCAAAATACTTTGAGAGAGTAATGAACTTCACAGACATGAGCTCCTGAGTGTTATTTTTTCCATCTTTATCCTACTGCTAGAATATTTTGATAGAGGGTTCAATCTATTTTACCTTATTTAAGGAGCCTTATTAAGCCAAATGTGGTGTAACTCAAAAAAAATAAACAAGATGGTTTCATACACATAACTGGACAAGATGAAACCTTGTGGATTATGTTGCTTAACATTACAGGATAAGGATGATTGTGTATTGACACTGGTAGAAGGATTTAAACATAACAAATGTTCATCTATTGGCTTTGAGCGCCTGTTTGAACCTAGAAACACTAGACATAGTGTATGGTGCAGGGAGCTGTATTCATATTATATAAACGCTTCTTAAACAGGAGAAGTTTATGCATGAGTCAACTTTCTAAAATACATCCATTTGATTGTACTTTGGTCTTCAGCCAATCACTGTGGAATGTTCTGCTTTTTACATGGGATACGTAATCAAAAAAGGAACGGCAACAATCCTGCAATTAATCTGGCAGTGATTGCAGGTGCCTTTTAAAATGTACATTTTATCCCTTAAGAAAAAGATTAAGTACACTTTACTTATATGAAAAGTAAGGTTCGCACAAGTGTTATCTTACTTCTCTTACACGATCACTTCCAGCTGGATCTTCACAGTCAGAAGGCATATCTATATATATATATATATATATATATATATATGCCCTGTCGTCATTCTAATTAGGACAACCTTATTTTTGTTGCAGAGCTGAAGTGTAGCATAACTACTACAGTACATTGGATTAATGTCAGTAAACCTTTCTGGTGATGTCAGCTTCAGCAAGGGGTTGAGCAATCCAAAATCTAACAGACGGAGCCGTTACAATGGATCCAATAAAATTCCAGGGTAGTTAAACTACTCCAGAAAACGTGAAGTCACAATACATAGCCAATGGATTAGGGATAAACAATAAGGGACTGGATCACAGTTTACACATTAGACAGTGGCCACCAAGTAGAATGGCACAGGCTTCATTTACACTAAGTGACCAAAAGTATGTGGAGACCATCACACCTATATGAACTTGTTGGACAACCCATACCAAAACCATGGGCAATAATATGGAATTGCCTCTCCTGCAGCTATAACAGCCTCCACACTTCTGGCTTTTCGCAAGTTTGTGGAGTGTATCTGTGGGAATTCGTGCCCATTCAGCCAAAAGAGCGTTTGTGAGGTCAGGCACTGATGTTGGACGAGAAGACCTGCCTACCAATCAGCGTTCCAAATTACCTCAAATGTGTTCAATTGGGTTACAGTGAGGGCTCTTCAGGCCGCTCGAGTTTCTCCACATCAAACTCTTTAAACCATGTCTCTATGGACTTTACTTTGTGCGCAGGGGCACAGACAAGCTGCAAAAGGAAAGGGCTTTCCCCAAAATTGTGCAAAAGGTTGGAAGCATACAATTGTCTAAAATGTGCTTGTATGCTGTAGCATTAATATTACCCTTCATTGAACTAAGGGACTTTGCCCAAACCCTGAAAACAACCCCATAAGACCATTAGCCCTCCTCCAAAATTTACGGTAGGCTCTATGCATTCCGGTAGGTAGTGTTCTCCTGGCCTCTGCCAAACCCAGAAGTTCATCACCCCAGAGAACATATTTCCACCGCCTCGGAGTCTACGTTTAGGCTAGGTTTCCACTTGGGTTTTTGTCCTGCGTTTTTTTCTTGATGAAAAACGCCAAGAAAACTGCCACTGCATTCTCCTGCGTTTTGGAGTTTTTTCTGGCGTTTTAGCCTTCCTGTGGAAATTGCTTTTTTTGACCTCAGGCAGTTTTTCCAGCCT
>VKOC01034282.1:0-17035 GCA_009364415.1 Spea multiplicata | reverse complement strand
CAATCAATGAGGTCAATTTCAAACAAACAATATTACTGTATGCTTTATCCAGGGCCCACCAAGCTATTTTACTGTATAGTCAATTAAGTCAATGAGATAAAATTGCACCTTTGCAGCATACTCTCCAAGCAAGACCCTCTTTAGTGTTTTGGGGATTATTCATTAACAGGGTCTGTCTCACCTCATTGACTATGCATTACGACTGACTGACCAGATCACACCTTTCGTGCAGAAAAAGGTTACCAGGGTTGACACGATGCACTGATGCTTTTCTCCGAGTGTCTGGGTAATCTAAGGGACAGCGCTTAGAATACACATTTCCCATTCATGTGGTTGGAGGGGAGTTTTGTCTTTGCAGAATCAGTGAGGATACACGGGGGCTCTGGGACATTGTAAGCATGCTTAGATCATATTTCAGCCTATACAACATCTACACGTATAGGTGGTCCCTGGATAAGTGCACCACCCATGGAGAGAAAAACAGCAGCTTCAGGGGTTAAGCCTACAAAACGACTTTTTGTGAAAAATCTATGGCATTATCGCATGGAGCAATTCCACCCCATTCCTCTGGGTGTTGATGATGATGACGCCATGTTTCATCGCACTTGCTTTCAAACGCTGCTCTACAAGCGTGTCCTACAATTTACCGTATGTTATATTGAAAGCATTAACTTCACTGGAACATTGGCTTTCTAAGTGCTGGGCAAAAGGCTAGACAGAATAAATTAAAATGTGGCTTGATATATATTCAGTTGCCGGGGATATGCACTCCTAAGAACTCTCCAGGTTTGGCCCTGGGGCTCCAGCAATCGTAGCTCTGGGACAGCATTTAATCTGTCGGTGGGGGAAAAGGATCCTTTTGCGTGATTTAGCACCTTGGTCTATGAGGTAGCATATTAAGGAGATCACCATCTATTCACCAATAATACATATTTTTGTGAGTACTTTAATATCCTTTTAAAAGTTGTTTTTTTTTATAACCTACCTAAAGGAGAAGCTGAAGCTCCATGTCCCCCAGCAATTAGAGATGTATCTAGGCCTGACATCACGTCTCGGTGACTAGGGTGAGTAAAGTTACTATGTATGTTGTGCTGGTATAGTGCTCCATGGCGTGTATGGGCTGGTTACAAAGGATCTCGGCACCCAGTTATGTGGCAGAGCGGCTGCCGCCCCTGGAACTGCAGCCCTAGGCCAGAATGTACCCCTGCCAGCGACGACAAGCGAGGAGTCATCTTCATATGTGTCAGGAGATGCCTTCAGCCGAACACATCTCCCGCATGTACAATAGCTGTGGGTGGGAAACGGGCAAAGGCGCATAAGGGGGTCCTGAAGAATCGCCCTGGGCATTTGAAGGCGGAACGCCACCCGAAGAGATCACTTTAACGTTTATATAATGGCTAGCGTGTCCATTTAAAGTCAGCCTATCGTACGAATGTTTGTTTAACAAAGTACTGAAAAAATTCAAAGCTTGTTCTTGACATAGAATTTAAAAGCACCGTGCATGCAGCGTTTCTGGGCAACCAGACATGACCGCTCCAGCAGACACTTGATGTGATTACAGATGCACAATTGCCCTTCAATGCAGCTGAAGGCGTACCCTGCAGTCTGCGTACAATACAAGCGATTTAAAGTGACAGTCACCTACATAGTAGTTACGCTGGACACATGCATACAAAATTATCTATATCTCGCGTCAGGAGAGAACGTGAGGCAAATGTGTAAATCAGGTTTTTCTTTTATTTGGACTACCTGGCATTAGCAATATTATCACTACAATGAAGAACAATTCATTTGCTCATAGCGTGACATGGCGATGTCATATAATGTGACAGAGCCCACAAATCATGCGTTTTCTTACTCTTGATTTATGCATTTGCTTGGGACTGTATGTACTCTGCTTCTCACGCTGTGAACTCTCCTTGGCTGACAGAGTAGCCTAATTATTTTCCTAGCTATGTAGCTGGATGTAATGTTCAGTAACATTAATTCTCACTTCCCAGTTGGTATGTAAGTTGTGACATTGTGGCTTCCTAATGGTTTGGAGCTTGCCATACAAACAGCATGAGAGATTAATATTGCCGCAAGTGCCTGCCAGATGTTATAAAGAAAGCTGCTTATAACAAGGTCCATACAAGTCTTCAAATCGGGATCTCAGGAACACCCTATGGAGACACTATACAGGGAACTGCGGTCACTGGCTGTATAATACGGGAGCACTCGCCACAGATTTACATATGAAACGCCAAACTGTTCTATAATTATCTTTGACGAAGACAAGCCAAGCTGCATAGCAAGCTCCAGCTGTCATTATTCCATACCTGCCAAGTGTCCCTGACCCAAAGCCTCCTGAACCTCTTTTCTGGAATGCGTGCTGTGTATACGTGTATACAATCGTTCACCAGTCAGGGTGAATAGAAGTAGATAATATGTTTAATAATGTATTTTTCTTAAATGTCTTAATGTCTAGTGTTCTAAAAAAAAATTGCCATTATTATGTCACAAATTCACTAAAGCTGTAACCCTAAAACCAAAAGTGCTTCTCTTTGCCTACCGGTATTTCAAATGTTGTAAAGCATGTCATCTACGACTAATCTTCACAAAGCAGTAAAGGTTGTATAGAAGGTTGTATATCAATAATAAGGGTTACACTTTTAAAAAAAAACCTTAAATCAAATGAACGTTCCATTGTGTGCACAGATTCAAATAAGGATCCAATCCATATACAATACACATATACTGCTTGTGAGTATACCGCTGCAACGTCTTTATTGGGGAATATTAAGGGTTAACAGCTACACGCTAATGATATTCTGCATGTTTGGCCAAAACGTCCGTTCTATTCCGTATCTCTGCTCTCACCGCTCACAGCGGACGTGCCCTATAACGACGTGAAATGATTTAGGGCCTTGGCACGAGAAATATTTACAAATTGTAGAATTCATACTTTCCCATCAGATGGTTTTTGATGGTTTTTTTTTTTTAATTTTAACCTTAGAATGGTATAATAATGAAAGTTATCACATTCTGAACATGCGATGATAATGAAAGCACTCCACGTCTCAGTCCGCCACTTGCATCGGTGAAATGTTTGCTGGCACTATAAGGGCTGCAAGAGTTTCGATATCTATCCGCGGCCAGATTCATTTGGAAAGCAAAGCCATCTTTTCATATTAAAGTGCGCAATAAGTAATGAAACCGGCTTGTAACGCTGATTTGCCAAAGTCATCTTATTACAGTCAATAAAAATGACACTCTAGTGTCCCCTAAACAACAAATGCATTTAAAGGTATGTTTTATGAGTTCATTTCATCTACAAACAACTAATATTTATTTTAGACAAGGTCCGGGGTTTCTTATATTGCGCTACTCTCGTTTTCCGGTGTTTCGGGCAGACCGACGGCTTGTATTCATCTAGCTGGCTCTGCTGATTCTTCCCCTCATTTATTTTAAAGATTTTAATATTGATGCTTCCTTTAAGCAGCCCACTGGGGCACGGGGGCTAAATTTTATATTAAAACCCTACACTATGACAGACTTGTGCTGTGCTTCGGTGTTTTAGTTTAGACTGACACTGTTCCAGGATTTGGGGGATTTTTATTATTTGCTCAAATCTATACATCTATTGTAACTTTTTATTGCATGGTTTTGATATCCTCGTCATTGAGGAATATATCTGTTTAATAGAGACGCGCTTTTCTTTATGTTCCTTTTTATTATTTGATACATACAGTACTGTGGAAAACTCTTAGGTGGGAAAAAGGCTATAAAGTAAGAATGCTTTTAAACACAATCATGTTCATAGTTGTTTTTATCATTTAGCAAAATACAAAGTTAGTGAACAAAAGAAAGATTTAAAATCAATATCTGGCGAGACCACCCTTTGCTTTCAAAACAGCATCAATTCTTCTAGGTATACTCGTTTTTTTTACAAACATCTTGGAGAACTAACCATAGTTCTTCTGTGGATTTGGCCAACCACTGGATCTACGGCCCTCAACATCTGGAAGCCCCTTTCTGCCCTGAAACGTCTGCCTGGGAGGGTCGTCCCTGATGCAGTATACGTACCCTGGGTCTTGTTGCTGTTCTCAGTCTTGCCATAGCGTAACGCTTCACATTAAATTATCTTCAGCAGCCTGACCTTGTTAGTTTGGTTGTTTTTCACAGAGTATTTTTCCTCCTACGTGGCTGGGTTTTTTTTCTCAGTTACTGATTGTATTTCACCCTATATATTGAATAAATGATCATCAGCATCTGTTTGGGAAAAAAAAATATTGTACACCTTACTATATGCCTACAGAATTGCTGACTGTCGGTGCACCTAGAAAAATGTATGCTGTGCTGAAGGCAAAGGCAAAAATGCAAAAATGCAAAAATGATTGGATTTAGATGCTTCTTCTGTTCACTCAGTTTGCATTTTGTTAAGTGATACAAATAAAGTATTAACATGACTATTTTTGAAAAGCATTCTTATTTGTCAATTGTAGTGTAGAAGTCTACTGCACCTTTTGTCTTGGTTTTTTTCTGTATCTCCAGTTGACTCTCTCACAAATGCTCACGAGATCTAAAAATGCTACCCACCTGCAATGTCTCACTTTAGTGAATAAACCCCTTAATCAACGCCGTAATACAATTTTCTTCTTTTAACCTCTAAACGTATCTGATATAGTAGCAGTCAGCCTTGCTTTCATGTGAAAGGCAGTGATGTAAGCTGGCATATACATTGCTGGTTAAATTCATATTGGGGTCAGTTTTATATGGAGTTCCTCTGTCTCATTTAACTCCTCCCATCGGCGAGTATACTGCAAGCAGGGAGCATTCTACAGTATGCCTTATCACTTTCATTCTAGCCAATGGGAGCCGAGTTCCTTTTGAAATCAATGGAAGAAGCAGCAGCCAATAACATGAATGTTATCTAAACGTGATTGGCTGCGGCTACGGTGACCTTATTGTGAATTCAGCTGATTTTACTAAAGGCAACCATGCGAGGAATTAAATAAAATTAAAAAGTCTAATTCACTAATTCCAATAACGAATCAACTAATTTTGGGGACCACTGTAGGTGGTGATGGATTGTGCAGTGCAAAGATGTCTCACCTGAGAAAAAGTGCAGTGACGTGATTAGTGGGCTGAAAGTATCACACTGGGAATTTTCTACTGAAGCGACTGAACATGAAACAGTTAATTGCTTCTTTTGAGTAAGGAAATGAGCAGCTGAAATGTTTGCTGACTTTGAGGTTGTGGTGTATTTTTCAATGGACCATGCAACCTAAAAGTCGAGTAGCAGATGGCCCGGCCCTTTCCTTCCTTTCATTCTTGGATGCTGATAAATTGCTTTAGAAACTGCAAAGACATCACTCCTCCCAACTTCCCTAAGAGGACGTTCGAATCTGGGGAATGCAACTTAAATAAAGCCTAAGTGGCTTGGTATATAACAAACATATATACATACACACACTATATATAAATACATACACACACACTATAAAATATATATATATATATATATTATATATATAACACACACACACGAAAAGAAAAACATATATATATTATATATTCTTATAGCTAATGTTCAAATTCTTTACAGAAATAGGTATTTAATCATATAAAACATGCCTCATTTTTATCCAGGAAATACTTAATTGTCATGTGACAGGCAGGAGTTAATATGTTGTAATAAAAAGGTATGTTAGAAGTTTGTGCTGTTTTTATGCGATTAAACCTTTACAAACACATTTGCACAACTTTTCAGACAAACAATATTTTTTCTTTTTCTATGGTTAATGTAGATTATATCGCCAAAGCAACATTGGCTTGTAAATGGGACCGTGCAGTGAGGCTTGAAGGAGGATATACTGCATAGTTGTGTGCTTTGATGTAACATCTAATTCAACCAGCGTTCATACCCTTTCTAAATAATACGATGTTATTAAAAACCCAAGAGAGTAAGCGACGTATAAAATCTTTGGGGGAATAACTAATGAAACTGGGGAGTGACAGCAGTAGACTGTTACTTTGAGGAATTGTATACAAAAAAAAACTAAAAAAATTCAGTACATAGTTGGCTTTCGAAATAGAACCAAACTACAGAGACAAAATTATTGGGACACCTGACCGTTAAACCAATAGGAACTTTTAGGACATCAGGTTCTAAATAAATATGTAGGTGGTCCCCCTTTGCAGCTATAACTGCTTTCACTCTTGTGGGGAGGGTTTCCACAAGATTTTGGATGTTTCTGTGGAAATGTTTGCGCATTCATCCAGTAGAGCATTTGTGAGGTCAGGCACGGATGTTGGACGTGAAGGCCTGCCTCGCAATCTCCGTTCCACTTCATCCCAAAGGTGTTTTATAGGGTTGAGGTCAGGGCTCTGTGCAGGTCAGTCAAGTTCTTTCACACCAAACTCATCCAACCATTTCTTTATAGACCTTGTTTTGTGAATTGGGGATCATGCTGCAAGAGAAGAGGAAGAGAAAATGGGCCTTCTCCAAACTGTCCCAACAAACTTGAAAGCATAACATTGCCCATACCTTTATTCCTCCTGCACCAGACAGGTTACATTCTCCTGGCATCTGCCAAACCCAGACTCACCCATCAGACTCCCAAACAAAGAAGTGTTTATCACTCCACAGAACAGGTTTCCACATGCTTTGCACCACTCGATCCGACGCTTGGCATTTTACTTGGTGATGTGAGGTTTGCATGCAGCTGCCCAGCCGTGAAGCTCCCGCTGCACAGTTTCTGTGCTGATATTAATGCCAGTGGAAGTTTTGGAATTCTTCACATATCAGCAGAGCGTTGGTGACTTTAATGCACCATGCGCCTCAGCACTCGGTGACTGCGCTGTCTGACCTTACATGGTCTTCTGCTTCGTGGTTGAGGTGCTGCTGTTCCTAAACGCTTCCGCTTTCCAATAATACCACTTACAGTTGGCCGTGGGATATCTAGCGGGGATGAAATTTCACAAACTGACTTGTTGCATCCTATAATAGTACTACGTCAGAATTCAATGAGCCATTTTTATTTTGATTTTATACACCTGCGGCAATGGGTCTGATTGAAATACCTGAATGCAATAACTAAGAGGTGTGTCCCAATACTTTTGTCTATATAGTGTATATTTCGCTTGCAGCATGTAGAACATACCCACGAGTGGAATATATTACTGAGCCATTTCTTTGCTTTTTTTTTAAGGTACAGTAAATGGGATAAAGAACATGAGGCTTGTGGTTTAGATACTTGGCCTTAGATCTCCTTAGGATGGTACAAAGTTAAAAACGCTATCCCACCCACTCTATTTAACTTCTCGCAAGCCTTCTTAAACATTCTGACACACCGTTTTAAGTGATTAAAGTTCCAGAGATAAGATAAATTGAGAGATCTGCTAAAAGGTCTGCAAAATGTCCCTAACATACTAGAAAGAGCATTCAATGGCTTGTTTAATGGTCACATCTTTAAGGCTGAATACCGCAGGTGGTGGCACATCCCAACCAGCAATCGAATGTCTGTTTCAATAAAAGCAATAGTTTATGTTAGAAGTAGTATTAAACAGCTTCCGATTTCAGAAAATGATGATGGCAAACTGAACAAGGCTGAAATCATAAATCAGGGATTTTACTGTACGGTACCAGGGATCAACAAGCATGCTACCATTTAACATATAGTGCCTCCTATAATAAGAATAGGTGGGTGGAATCTCAGGAACCATGACCCCCAAAGAACATTCTGCGTTTACCTATTCCCTGGCTCCTAGGTAAAGAGTAAGAAGACCACAGGTTAGCTAGTCTACAACCAAACCAAACATGAATGCTTATTAAATTACTTAGTAAGAAAGTTAATTTGGATTTTTTACTTTGTGCACAAGAAAAAAATGTCATTAGATCCCCTGGAAATCTCATAGGCGTGATCGTTGAAGCTGGTTAGAGGCGAGTACCGCGCATTAAAGCAGTCCTTGGCAGAAGATATGTTTGGCCAACTCCTGCAAAGGACGGTAAGCTGGGGGATGGAGACATGCTCAATGCACCAGCTAATAACTGGCAGAAAAGTATTCCTACTGCCAAGCCAAGAGCTTCTCTGACCCAAAAAGACGCAATACAGAGGACAGGAATTTTACTACAGATAAGAACCATTTGGCCCATCTAATCTGCTTTTCCTGCTGTCAAAACCTCAATCTTTATTCACTCCTTGGACTCATCTTAGATTTAGGTTGGCTTTATGCCTATTCCAAGCACATTTACATATGATCACTTAACTTCTACCACGTCTCCTGGAAGGATGTTCTACCAGGCCCCCCGTGAAGCTAAAGGCCCTTATAATACATTTTACAACTAAGATATAGACTATGACTGCTGGTCCTCACATTTAAAATATATATTTTTTTTAACTAATAGGGAGACTCCTATATGATTTTACAAGATAAGATGTGCTCTCCTTCAAGCAATGCTAAATAAGGATTTCTAGTTAATATTGACCAAAAATAATATAAATCTCTATGTCTTAAATAGTGGAAATTATAATCCCGTGCTGGTATCTGGTTCCAGCAAAGGTGGTTTACTTTGCATTTCTCGTCAAACAGAGTTTTTTAAGGAGATGCACGCTGGGAGTCAATATTGAAGAGGTTTCTAGTGGATTATTTCCCTAAATTACCAAAGGCCTTTTCTCGTATGCCTCCTCTTGAGTTGACAGCTCTGGGCTGGATTCATAGCGACAGCGAGCACAGTAAGCGCTCTGGCAATCCGCAGAGCAAACACGCCAGACCCGGGGAAAGTTTATTAAAACGCAGCATGCCTGGTAAATGATTAGCCGGAGCTCCAAGGGCGACCACAGAGTCATTACAGGGGTTTATTTTTCTCTGGGCTTACAATGTTGTTGAAGGGAAATGAGAACAAATTCACCTACAGGAATTCATAAGCTTGACCTAGAAACTACGGTAATGGATAGCAAGCTGTCCAAAACCCTCAATTTATGAAAGCAACATAAAGTGAAAAGCAATTAATGTTTTTTAAAGCCACTGCTGTGTTTCTTATGAATACAAATCTATAACCAGGCTGTTAAAATTAGGCACTAATCACTATATATATCACACAACAGCAAATTCCAAGTGAGGAGATAAGGTAGAACATAACATTAGCAAATCTACTTTTCTTCAATAGCAGTTCATTGCGCAAATCAAAACAGTTCCTCCTTCAACAACCCAATTTTCTTTCACAAAGTGATGGTTGGATGAGTTTGGTGTAGAGGAACCCGACCTTAACCCCATTTAACACCTTTGGCATAAATGAGACCATTAACTGCGAGCCACGATGTCTCGTTCAACATTAGTGCCTGACAAATGCTATTTTGGCTGAATGGACATAAATTCCCTAAGACACAGTCCAAAATCTTGTGGAAAGTCTTCACAGAGAGGTAGAGGCTGTTGTAGCCACATAGGGACGGGCCAACTCATATTAATGCTCATGCTTTTGGATACTCAACAAGCTCATAGTGGTGTGACAGTCAGGGGCCAACAATAGTGTATGGTATAGTATAGTGTATGTGTTCGAACCCAATTATATATATTCATATACACAACATATGGATCAGCAGAAACTTTAAGCCTGTCCTGGGGTGGTACTCACTGGACAGCACGACCTAGGACAAGGCCCACTGAACCTTATACTGCGACAGATGCCTTCAAAAGCCCCAGAGTAAAACAGAGTTACTTTCCGAAGAGGACAACAATCACACCACATCTGTAGCTGAAGACCTGCTGTATGGATGAGGTCTGGATAATACAATTCACTGGTTTAGAAATAACTTATCTCTGTAATCTTTGCTGAGCCGGAGCTGATGGATGGTGAGCATTTCACCTGTATGGAGAGGTGTTCGGTCAGACATTTCTCCTGGACAGTAAATAGTTGGGAATGGGGAAAGGGGCAAGTGCATATAGAGGGATTGTGCAGAAACCCCCCATGCATGTGCAAGAGGGAACGCTACAAAAATGTAAAGAGACCACGTGACTGTCATATGCATTAAAGTGCATCTGATGGCTGGAGTGTCCCTTTAAAACTGTGAGATGTATGGATTTACTTGTTAATTATACAAAACCAGCACTTTTTGCGAGAGAAACTTGCCAGGGCTGCCACTTTATAATTCTAATTGAAGCTGATGATTTCATAGGATTTCACCTACAAGCCCAGGTGTTAGGCAATAAACCCCAGACACATTCATGCAAACACACACATGGACAGAAAGACAAGAACAGCTCAAAGCAACTGCATTATGATAAATACAGTATACTTAAAACTATAATGTATAAGTCATATTTTTTTGAAAGGGTTGCTTTTGTTAACTAACTAAACTGAATTTGATTGTAAGCTTTCAAAGCTATGTATAATATGCATGAAGGAGAGACCCTGGTAGTCTCAATCCGACGCAATTGCGTTAGCTAATAAAAGTAGCATTTGGTGAGGAGTTGTCATAATTCTAGTGACAAGTGGTCCTTTTCATCTTCTGCGCCAGCGGAAGCCCAACTGCATCAAGATGATGAGGCCTCCTTATACAGAGTGTTTTACTGCTTTGTGATCAGCGATAGCAGATATTCCTTCCATAGCTTTTTCTATCAGTGGGACATACAAGAGAATGAAAAGGAACATCTCGTAACACTGAAAATATGGCAAATGCAGCAAATTACGGTTGTTTGGTGGAACATATGCTTACACTGTTGTTACCAGCCCCGCTTAAATGCCAGATGACGAGATCGGCACATTAAGGGAAACAAAGAACAGATAAAGGCGGTATTCTTTACAGCTACAGATGCACAACATCGGAAGATATCTTTATTGCGCTCTGTAGGGAGTGGGACGCTGGGATCAGTTTCTTCTCAATTTTATTGTGATTTTTGTGTCATACCACTGTATTCAAAGGTTTTTAAACGATATTATAAGCCTTGTGTCCCAAAAAAGACAGAAAAGCGGACTTATTGTCATAGCAACAAATGGAAAGTCCTTACAAACTAAAGAAATCCATTCAGAGCTTGAATCTGAATCTCTTCTTATACATTCCCCCAGAGACGCCTTCCTTATCTCATATTATCAGTCATGTGTAATGAGTATAGTTGGCTCTAAAACAAGCACAGGTGGATATTTCTCCAAGAAACTTTATCACTTATTGATCCACCAGCACTCGCTGCTAGATACGCTCCAGGGCAGATATTGAGAAGGTACGTCTCAGAGATAATCTAAATGCGTGGAAAAATAAAAAGGCAGAGCTCTACTTTCGTAAGCCGATAAGATTTATGGAATAGCATCCATGGATACCTCTTCTCGTGAAACTTAGTTGGTCTTGGTTAACTCTGGTAACAGTCAAACTCAAAAGAACAATGTTGGCGTTGGTAATGGTGAAGATAACGCAGCTTCTTGGTCAAGATGCCTTCAAAGTCCAGCTGGCTTTAAATCAGCCAGTCAGTGTAGGGCCGCTGGCTGATATAATGGCATATGTGCAGCCGTTTGCCGGGTACACATGGCCACACGTTGAGCTCTTTCACGTGGGCAGCATGCACCTGTCCATACCCAACTGCCTCTCACATTTCACTTATAGAGAGGAAAACATGGATCGCTAATACAGGGACGTTTCTTCATACGCTTGTAATGATTACGGAAACGTTCACGGTGTTTTTAGTACTACATCAAATCACTTGCAGTGTAGCCATGTACATGCGTGTATATTCACCGCCGGCGGCCTCCAGCACCGGCCCATTGACCTCAGTGTTTTCAAGTCCTTCTAGATAAAAAAAAATGAATTTTATAGTTCTTACTAAGCCTCTTTTGAGGTAGCAGAGGTGAGTTAATCGCTAAACAGGTAATTAATCCTACGGGATCCGCCAGGAATAAAGCTTGGATTCTTTGGGCCAACAAGAAAACGAATGCAACAAACACTGTCCTAGATCCTTGAAAGAAAAAGGAATAGAAAAAATATATATTTTTAGCGCTTTTAGCACCATGAAACAATTAAAGGACTACCACACGCATTGATTGTGGTCAACAAACTTGAACTACCTCCGATGTATTTATATATCGATTTCTTTAGGGCCTTTACTGTGCTTTGCTATAAATATTTGATCAATTTTCTAGGTCCCTTGTGTCTAAACTTTCACTACGTCCCAGAAGATTAAGTTTTAGAAAACCAAATATTACCGTGCGCGCACCTTCTCTGCACGGTGATGGATTGCAGCATAAAAGGGGTCTTGCGAACGGTTTAATTAGCTCTGCTGGGAGATATTTTATACAGCTGCAACTTTTTCATAAAACAGAAAATTACCTTCCGCGCGCTTCGTCTTCGTAAAGAAAGTGCGTGGCATTTCCAATTTAGCTGTGCCAATTATGTCCCTGATACCAAATATTTTGCGTAATTTACATCAATTACGCAAACGAGGGCTTAACGATTTTCAGAACAGGGAGATGCGTTGGCGCCTGCAGTTTATGAGCTGCCATATGTTCTGACTGTTAAATAATCTGACATAAAAGGGCTTCCTTAATCTTGAAGAAAGGAGTCTTGCTGTAGCCAATAATGAAGAAATTACGAGGCTCATTAACATTCAAGTGTCTGGCAACTTTTAGAATAGAGTGGTCATCCGCAAATGTGTAGATGACAAAGTCCACTGCTGTTAACTGCGTGACACTTCCTACATTATATATATAATATATAGTTACCGGGCACTCCAGGGACTTTGCAAAATGACCTAACAAAACAACTCGGTTTTCAAGTCAAGAATGGAAAGTCCTGATGAAAGTCTGTAATAAACAAGACTGAAACGTTGACTTGAAAACCTAAGATGTTTGTGTGGTCATTTGCAAAGTCCCTGGAGTGCCGGTAACTATTTTTGGACTTTATATTATTTACTGCTGCAGCTATTTGGCACCGGGCAGAAATTTGGCATTTGGAGTGCAATTGTTAATTTTGGACTATATAGATAGATAGATAAAGTTTTTAGCAGGCTACCGGTTTACTATTAAAATAAACAGCAGGTAAGCTTGCTGCACGTTTGAAAATTAGCGAATTAGATTTCATGATTGCAGCCAAGGAGGTGATTAGGAAAGTAATTATAGGTAACGCACAGATCATATGGGTCTGAGAAACCTGTACAGAGAGCATCCACACAGCAAACGAATACGTAATTAACAAAGCCCGGTGGAATACAGAATGTGTACGTTAAACAAACTACATTATTGGACTGTTCCAACCATTGTGACAGGTTGTGGGCTTAATAGGACAAATAATGATACTTTCCACCAGTTCAAGGAACCCCACTGTCATTAGAAAAATTTAAAATTAAAATTAAGAAAGGAAACTATCATCCAATTCTTATGGGGGGGGGGATGTAGAAATCTATAGCAGTATGACCAAATTTCACCTAATGGACATCCACAAAATAGTCCAAATTGGCGAAGTAAAATGAAGACAATTGTAGAATTTTAATAGAACAAATTCTACAAAAAAAAAGTAAAAGTGGTGCGAGCATATGTATTCGCCATCGTTGCTATGAAGGATCTGGTGTAACCAATTGCCTTCAGAAGTCGCACAATTAGTTAAATTAAGTCCACCTGTTTGCAGTGCAATGTAAGTGTCACATGATCTGTAACATGATCTCAGTATATACACACGCCTGTAAAAGGCCTGCAATACCACTGAGCAAGGGGCACCACGAAGACCAAGGAGCTCTCCAAACAGGTCAGGAACAAAGTTGTGGAGAAGTAGAGTACAGAGTTGAGTTATAAAAATAATATCTGAAATAGCTCACGGAGCACCATTAAACCAAGAAATGGGAAGAATACGGCACCACAACACACCTGCCAAGAAAAGGGCTTCCCACTAAAACTCACGGAGCAGGCAGGGAGGGCATTCATCAGAGAAACAGCAAAGAAACCAAAGATAACTCTGAAGGAGCTGCGAAGCACCACAGCAGACAGTGGAGTATCTGTCCATAGGACCACTTTAAGTACACTCCAGAGAGCTGGGCTTTTAGGACGAATGGTCAGAAAAAAAAAGCCATTGCTTAAAGAAAGAAAGAATCAAACACGTTTGCTGTTCGCCAAAAGGCATGTGAGAGACTCCACCGACATATAGAAGAAGGTACTCTGTCAGATGAGACGGAAACTGAGCTTTTTGGCCATCTAGGAATACTCTGTGTTTCGTGCAAACGTAACACCTCTCATCACCCCTGAGAACACCATCTTTGTGCAGCGGGGATGTTTTGCAGTTTTGCCTTGATGAACGGGCAAAAATCCCAGTGACTAGATGAGCCAAGCTTATAGAGACGTACCCCCAAGAGACTTGTAATTGCTGCAAAAGGAGTCTCTACAAAGTATTGCCTTTGAGGAGTACTTAGTTATGCACACTCAAGGTTTCTGTTTTTTTTGTCTTACTTCTTGTTTGTTTCACAATAAAAAATATTTTGCATCCTCAAAGCGGTAGGCATGTTGTGTTAATCAAAATGATACAAACCCCAACAAAATCTATTTCAATGTTAATTGTAAAACAACAAAATAGGAAACATGGTGGATACTTTGGCAAGGTACTGTGCATATCATATAACCAGAAGGTGGGTCATCTGACCCAAAAGTTCCTGGCTCCTGCGTTTTGTGGCCGTTCCTGCATTGCAGTGATTATCTTGGCCCAGTTTGCTAATCAATAAGACTGGATGAAGAGAGGCGGGGAAAAAAAAGAAGAGGTTCCAAGCTTCATCTCACATTCAATAAACTAGCCCAGGGTAGCCCTTATGTGATAAGCAGAAAGGGGAAAAAGCATGACACGAGAGACTGTGCAACAGAGAGGCTTCAAAATGAATAGAAAAGAATATCAATATCGTTCCCATGAGTTAAGGCACTTTTGAAAACAAACGTGAACCATCACAGAAAAAATGTCATCTTCTTGTTTTCTCTGCCTTGTCCTCATTTGCCTGCATCCCCAAACTTTGTGTGAGATATACATAGCTTTCCTGCAGATTGACAGCCGCATTAAAAGGGGGGTAGGAAGCAGTTTTACCCATGGAACAAAAGGAAGCATTTAACATGACATCCAGAACACAACTTCAGAATATCCAGCGTACGTCAAAGAGAATGACTCGGGTTAATACAGATTTATTGCTGCCAGATCGACAACTGGAAAATATGTAGAAGTGGAACACAAGAAATGAATAACTAAAACCGGATAATCACAGGATTAAAAGTAACTGGTTTTAAGCTGTTTCAGTGGCAATACTCCTTGTTTGGGACCAAGGTTCTTCCGGCTGCTAACAGGTTAATATTGCAAAAAGACAGTCTTTATGAAGATGGGTACTCGGTTTATAATTGCTGAAAGATCCCCTCTGCGTAAACAATCTGCTCCAGAATAGACTGCCAGGAGAGGGATTAGAAGAGGACTCCTATGGAGAACAACCGCTTCAATAACAAGTAAAGGGATACAGGGCACTGACACGTTCTACATTCACAAGGACAATGTCCCTGTGCTTTAAAAATATTATTCACTTTGAACAAAGTGTAAAAAAAAAAGTAAAATTGTAATTAAAATACGAGAAAAGTTTACGGTAATCATCATCTTGGAGGCACACTGGGCACCTGTGCAGGAAGCATACTCAGGTACGTATCCGGTGTTCTGCAGAGGCAGCTGGGGGGGAGGAGGAAAATTAGACAGAATGTCAACGTATTTATCTCATTCACAAGGGGGTTAGTGGCTGCGCTCTCATGGATGTATATGAAATATATAAAAAAAAAGAAAAACACAATAGTGCAATATGTCTCAAGGCTTGTATTTGTTTGAGATGAAGGCCACAAAGGGCTACTCACATTTGGTGGGGGCTTCTTCAGTTAGCCCCAAAGTATACGCTTGGGCGATATAATCCTCGCCTTAAAGATTTCTTTGGCAGCTTTCTTTAGCCTCAGCCTTTGAAGCAGTCTGTAGTGTCCACAGTTCCTTTTTGGTGAGCAATTATAGAATTGCTCACTCCTCAGCGCTTAAGTGGTAAAATCCCCACGCAAGGTGTTGTGTCTTATAAATTAAAAGGGGTCCAGGAGCAAGATAAAATAGTTTTTAAAAAAACTTTTTTATTTTAAACTTTTGGTAATAAAAACCAATAAAAAACCAACAAAGGATTAATATAAAATAATACACAAACGCGTTTCGCCTAGCACAGGCTTCCTCAGAGTGTATTTATCTCATTGACCCTGAACACCCTGATACACTGTATGCTGCCAAGGACACGGCCCTCATCTCCCCCTGTGTCTTAACATGCGCTACTGTAATTGTAGACTGTGTATATTGTAAATTTTATTGTTCAGTCTCCTGGCATTCTATGCATAAAATGTAATGTAACTAATAATAATAATAATAATAAAGAACACATTCACCAATATGCATGCAGTAAAAGGAGTCAATATAAATATGCAATATCCATTTTAGAATTCATTAGTTAAGACTATTTCTACTTCTTCATCTTGCTAACAATTTAAGTAGGAACTTCCTAATGGACCATTACAGAGAGACTATTCTATAGATCAGGTGATGTAAGGGTATTATGTCATAACACTACTATACACAGGTTAAAGGTAAAGTCTGGTTACATCCCCGGCACAGACCGGGTCCTGAAGCCTGAGAGACAAGGCTATATGATTCAAGGTTCTGTTTCTCAATCGGAATTGTTTTGCTGGCGTTTCATTATAAATAGGTCCATAGAGAATGATGATGTTATTTCTGCTCCCTCCCAAGCAACTGAGAAGAAACAGCCTTGTGTTTCGTTAAAACGAGGTGCACTCCAAATCTTCAGAGAACGCGTTAAGAAAAACATCAAAGCTTCAACTGATACTTTCTAGAACTGTATCTATCATAAAAATAGTTAGGCTTTTGTGATTCTTTGATGTGACTTTGGATAATCAAGCCGGAAACTGGCTGAGTAAGCGAACAGAAGAACAACAAATATTTTTTTTTATATTTCTGCTTCATTTCGCCATTAAGTAATGCCATTTTGCAATTTTGAGTTTCACTTAAAATCCCGTGTGCATTTA